>JXOV01007777.1:24075-34346 GCA_001014945.1 Clogmia albipunctata | reverse complement strand
CACATAATTAAACACTCGTATCTATTAGGAATATTAGGAACTCAACGAGTTTAATTATGGTTCATTTTTCCCACACGTTGTTTAAATAACTATGAAAATTCTATTACGATAAAATTTAAACCAAATTTAGAGTTAAACATGACACAATAGTATTGCCTAAAAATAAAGATATCATTGAAATTGTTTGAAATAGGAATGTGTTCGCTTCCTAAAAGTGCAGGAATACTTTTACCGTGTATATTGTTGTTGTAAACTAGTGTCGCGTAAATTTTGTTCAATCATTTAAAATCTTAAACATCCTTTCGAAGACTGGAACAAACAATTCTAAATAAAGTTTAATAAAATCCGTCATGCTTTTCTCGAGTTATATTGAGAGTTATTTGCGTACCATTCTATTTTTATATATAATGCTATATTCAAAAGCATATGTACTATCACGATAATGTTAATGAATTAATAGATCCAAGAATTCATAAACAGCTAATACTCGTGGCTCATAGTCTCAGAAGCTTTTTGTGGCTTAGTTACAGACTTTCTATTTCTGGCAGACATAAAGATGTCAATGTTTGTTAGTTAATAAAGACTAAAATAGGTAAGCAAATAAATTAACTGAGACACATTTCACATAAAGAGAAATTAAACGAATACCTGAATAACCAAAAACGACATTTGTTCTGATTTATTTAATCTATTTTCAGGATTCTCCCCATATTTATGTCCTTTGTTATTAATTTTATTTATCTTTGGACCATGGGATTTCAAGTTAATTTCTTACAATATTCTCGCCTCATTGGTTTAAATTTCACATCAATATTTCTTTTGAATGTAAAGTTTTTTAAAAAGATTTTTTTATAGAAACCTATTTAAAAGCTATAAAATTTATTTGATATAAAAGTAATAAATGTTCTATAATTTATAAATCTATTTCCAAAACACCTTTCACAAAATTATGACTTATTTTTTCCTAACTTAATGGCAATAATAAATCAAAAGCTCCTTTGACGGTATAAAAGCCATTTTTACTGAATTACCAGTGAACTGTAGATTATGGTTGATTTCAAACTTAATACGACATTTAAAGGAATTTCAGTATGAGAAAAATCTGTAAGCTGGATGAACAAACTCATAGAAACAGTTTATATAAAAGTTAAAGATATATTTGGTATTTGAAAATCCGTTCCTATCACACTTATTTAAGGATATTTTTTATTAAGAGAGCTTTTACTGAAATACTTTGAAATTTCAAAAACAGTATTAAATAACTATTCCTTATGAATTAACACAAATATCCAATAAAGAGACCAACTTCAACTTTTAGAACATCAAGTGGACCACTATTATACCTCGTTAAAATAAATACCAGAAATAGAATTGAATCGGGATTTCATACAGATGAAATGGTTTCCATTTGAGTGGAAATTAGTTTAAGTACTAATAATATTACAGGAACCAATCAACAGATAGAAATGCCAGAGCTTTGGAAATATTTTATTGAATAGAGAAGAAGAAGAATAAACCGTTGGAATTAGTTTCACTTCCCGGAAATGATTAGATCAATATTGAATCAGATATATTTCCAAATTCCAGGAAGATATCTCTCACATCTAATTACCAACTTTGACCCAAAGCATGTTTCAAATATCTCATCCCCATAGATTGATTAATTTAAAATTAACTAAATTAAATTACAAAGCTTTGGATGGAAAACTTGCTTAGGTTAAAGCTTACAGTAAGGAAGTCGTTATTGATTTATCGTTATTTTATGCGCAATTTATTAAAGTAATAACCACCAATGTAGAACATAAAAATCTAAGCATTCCTCATTATCATTAGACTAACGACAAATTTATGCAATACAATTTATTACAAGCAATTCTTTATTTTGCGACGCCCGAATTCGGAAATAATTTCTTCCGTAATGGATAATAATTTAAGGAACATTTGTTCGTGATCCCTAATATTGTGCAATAATGTTTCCTACTTAAAAAGGAGAAACAGTTTAATTGGACAATTTATTAAATTTCATTATATTTCATTAAATACTATTAAATAATTTTTATTCCAAATGATTATTCTTTATCATAATTATATTTATTTATATAAATAGATTAAAAACTTATTGTTGTATTGGATTGAATAATTGGACCAAACTACCCATGAATGAGTTATAACCCTCATTCATATATATAAATATATACAAAGGAGGGGAACAGGATATATATACCATCGACCTGACATTTTTTTGTCCTTTGTAGAAGCCATTTTTCCCAGTATTAACGATTTTTTTCAAAATAAACCACCTATCAGAAATTTTCGAACTACGCCTTGCGGCTATGAGTAAGATAGGGATGCAAAATATTCGGCTATGAGAAAGAGAGGGATGCAAAATATTTTAAATTATTAATCTAGAGCCCCTTAACCAACTTATTAATAAAACGATATATTTTATAGGTTAATTTATTTTAAAAATGCATAAAATTTTGAGTAAAACACGATCAATAAGCATTATTAAGCAATCGGGCTTTCTTTAAGGCACTCGCTACGCTCGTGGCTATTTACCCCTTGTGTTTAATGGCTTATCTTTTCCACATTTTTGTATAAATAACTTTTATTTGTTTCTTAATTATTTTAAATTAAACACCACGATTTTGTAATTAATTGACTTAATGACAATAATCAATGTTCCGGCTCAATATAAAAAAAATGTTTATTGAACAGTGTTTATTGTACAGCCATTTTACTGATCTCTCTTTGGCATTAGTAAATATGGAATCGTTCCAAGAAAAGTCAATTAACAGATTTACTAAAATAACATTACGAATAACTAGAATTCAGTTCTCTGGTCGTCGACGAATGCTCCCAAATAGATGACGTTTTACGTATTAATTTTATGACATGGCCTTTGATATTGATATTGATTGCCGGAAAACAGGCATAAATTGGATGGGAGAGGTCAGACAGAGGAGCAGCTGGATGGTATTAATGAAATCGCAAACACAATAAAATGGCATCAACCTTCTCCATTATAGCATTGTGTTAGCTGCCGTCAACGGTTCCCCTTTAATGAATAATGACCGCAATATTAACTTCATTTAACCGCCAGAAGAGTGCCAATTAGGAGAATTCAATCAAAATTAATTTGTAAAGAACCCTTAGCAATATCAGAAATCGGAAAATTAATTTAGACGGCAACGTAATACATCCTTAGATAATAGATTCCTGAAAATGAAAACAATGGCACCACAGTCTCATTATCGTTTTTGTAATCTTCTAAAGAAAATATCATCCGTTATTATCTCTATCTTAAGCATTGTAATGTAATTATTTACTCCATTGTCTAGAGTTGCTGGTAAAATATCAATGGGTTTCAGAATTAAATACATGACATTTAAAGTTGTAAAAAAGGAGAAAATTAAAAATCATAAAATGCTGAAAATTATATACTTTCTTTAGAATTTCCTTAATACATAATATAAACTTTATCACGGTTGAACTTTGGAAATCAAATTATAACATCTCAGAAGCTTTTCATAATTCGTAATAATTAAATGTCAAAATTATATAATTAACCTGTTGTAACATAAAAATGTTTAAGGTCAAATATCATTGTCCCAATTTGAAAATAAGCTTCATTCATTTTGATATAAATTAGATTACTAATTTGTAAAGAATATAACTGATAAACTAGATTTTTTTACTATACACTTCATAAGCAGTTAAAAAGGAAACGGAATCTTGAAAAACCTTTAAAAGACTTTTTTTTTAAAATTAAATTGGGATATTAATCCGACAGTGTAACTTGGAATTAAATTTTCTATGAATAGAAGGTAAATTTCAATTCCAAGGAATGAATATGCCTTTAATATTATTGAATTATCTAAATAACCAATACATTTGAGAGAGAGATCTGATATAAATCCTCAATTTGCTGCGTTTAATTCCTTCAAAATTTACATTCCACGGAAATACTTAATACTTATAAAATCCGTTATTAGATTTTGCGATATCTTATTTCTGAGTCGCTTCAAAAAGCAATCTTTTGTAATTACCCGACTCTTTTTGTTGAACAACCCTTGAGCGTCAAACGACTTCAAAGGTCACCAAAACATCGTCTTGGACAGTTAAACGTAATACGCCTTTTTATTGTGCCTCTTATTAGTTTGTTTCCCTTCATCTCTCTCAGCTTGGGATCATAATTCAATTATGTCCTGGGCGCTTCAAACGTACACCGAACACACACACACACAACTAGCATGGGAATGTTTATATTTGAGCTGGGTATATTAAAATAATTAGCTAATGTTATTGAATAATTAATAAAAACGAATTACGGCAATTAAGGACTAATCTCTGTGGTGTGAAAATGGGAATTAGTCGCTCAGATCCAGCTCTTTCCCGCTCTGTGTATTTGCTCTGGAAACGGCAAATACCCGGCTCCGAAAATAGAAGGACCAGAGCTCCTCTTAAATGGCTTCTATTCCATTTTATAGTGCGAATTTAATAATAGAATTATGGAAATTGCATTAAACCGAGAAGTCGGCTAATAATTCTTCAGCATAGCGCTCCATCTCATCCATCCATAACCTCCCATAGCTACGACACTGATGTGCTCATTTTGTGGGGAGGCAGGGCATGATGTAAATTTGGCAGCAGAGTTTGGCCCCTGAATGCCTCATTTCGCCATTTGAAACTCATGAATAAATAACGACAAATTTTCAAGTGGAATAAACACAGCAAGTGGCTGGCTATATTTACTCTCATTCCCTATGAAAGATCAGTTAAAAGTCAGCCATCCCCACCATCCCGAAAATCCTTGATGGCTTAGACTGAGGTAAGGAAGCACAATCAAAGCCTTAATTACGGTTTTCTTTCCAAATATTAAATTCCACGAACTGAATCTATGCAAAGGTCACTCCTGTATATGAATTAAAATTATACTTTTCACGAAATTATTTTCCGCGGAAAAAGGGATTGCCAAATGAAAATGTCAAAGTATCAACTTTGTTGACAACTTTCAGAAACATCCCAAAACGTGTTATTGATATAAAAACTGAACTTGTGGCTTAAGTTATGTAAAAGGAAATTTTTCATTACTTTAAATGATAATTACATTGTAATTTGATATGAGAAATATATAAACTAAATTTACAGTTCAATATGTTTCTTGAATAATATTTTTGGAACTTATGCTCAATTTTTCTAGTGCGAAAAAGTTTCCATTTGTGTATATCAATAACATTGCGAAATAATATTCATAGCGAAATATAAAAATAAGTAATGGCGCAAACAAATAAATAAAATAGGCGGATTGACTGGATCCGTTTACAACCGGTCTAGGTGCTATTAACTGACTACTACTACACTGAAAAAACAAACAGTCACGTAAAGTCTAACACCCGTTGGTTGAGGTTGAGACTACCCCTAGTTCCAACGTGAATGTCGGGGGAATAGTTTATTTATTTTATGCTCAATTTATCTATTTTGTAATTTTTGGAGTACAATAAACCAATCCTGTAAAATGGCCAGACTCATACTGCCCTATTATGTAGTGCTGAATGGGGGGCCTAAAAACACTTTTAGCCTTTCCATCCTATCTCTTTTCAGATTATTAAAGAAATTACTATTTCGATAGAAATCAGTTAGTTAGAATGAAAGATGGTGAAACGTATTCGTGCATCTGAACAATTATCTCATTCATATATTACATATGTAAATAAGAGCTATTATCCCCGAAAATTATTAACTTAAGAGTTAGATCCATTAGCTATTTGCATAAGCATTGTCTTTAATACTCATTTCTTGTAATGTAACGGACCTTTACTACCGCCGTGAGCGGTGTGGGATGGCACGTCGATTGTAGATTCATTAAGCACAAAAATAAAAACGATGAACCAGAAAACCATGAGAAGGATATGGTGAGCGGTATCCATCAATCGAGGGACCCTGCAGATTGATTCATAGGTTGTTCACTCCAATCCTTCATTTACATTTAAATAACATTAATCAATAATAACACTCATATTAAATATGTCAATTTTGAAGATCAAATAGATTACCAAGTATAAACATATTTATACTCCAATCCTTATACATTGATATTAAAAAAAAGTTTAAAAAATGGAATAGATTTATTAGAAAGTCAGAGAATTCTAAAAATATTCACAAACATAAGCAAAAAAATGTGTAAAATTTATGGTTTCGAATTAAGTTTGGTAGATTTCGGATTTAGACAAGGAGTGGTCCTCGTCTAACGCTTCGCACTCATTTGTTTGCACTAATCTGTTTGTCAAACACCAAATTTCCGTGTACCGTGTTTCATCTCTGTGCCGTGTCTGATTCTGTGCCGTGTTGTGGTTGAGTAAATGGATAAGGACCGTATTCATCATGTTTTCCACATATTTAATCCAACTGAGTGAATTGGGTGAAAATTGTCGCTTTATTCGCATTAATTTTTTATAATAAATAAAATGGATGGCAAAAAACAGGCATAAAAACGTATATAGTATTCATATAAACCGTCAACATTATCTTGTTGTTAGCTAAATGTACAAGTGTATACGGAGGAGACCGTATTCCTTGTCATCCACACCATCAAATTGAGCATTCTATTTGATGAAAATTTTTTTAAGAGGCGGAGGCATGAAAGGGGAGAGAAAAAGAGAATATAAAAAGGAGCTTCAACAAGACGAAAGTAATTCCAAAAATGAAGTGGGGACAACAATGGAATAATAAGGCGTCTCCGACTGGAACATGTGTACAGATTATGAAATATGATCACTCTTTTAGCCAGCCATTTTCCAGGAATTAACGCCTCTAGGAAATTTGGACAAAAGAAAATTCTTCGAATGAGTTCCTTTTAAAAACCACTTCGCTAAAAGAGCAACATATTTCTTTCCGGGAAATTTCTTCACATAGAATAGATTATTCTATATCATCCGCGGAATCAAATTTTAGAATTTCACTCTACTTAAAAGTAAAACATTAAACTTAATTTAATTGTGTTAATGAAAAATGAACAGTCCTCTCAAACAAAAAGTCATTTCCTTAACATTATTGAATTTCAAAGGTTTTAATTAACTTTTTAGATTGTTTCTGTTCGAAACTGAAGTAAATAATACTATTAATATAATTAGAAAAGGTAGTACATTCCCATAGCACAATCAGAAGGAAGACCTAAATTTGTTTAATTCAGCTTCATATTCGAGTTTATTCTTCAGAATTAAAAAATAGTTTCTATAAATATCCTAGACGATGATATCTCTAAAGCCTGTGCATTTTTATTTTTTTATGAATTTCTATTTCAGGTCTTTTTCAAGCATATTTTTAATTAAAAAAATTAACTTAAATAAAACAGGGTTTCTATTAATTTTTCATTAAACCAAATTTAGTCTTAAAATACTGTTCAGAATTTTTCATTTTATTAATAGCTTATGAAAGCATTTTAACAATTTTTCTCAATAAAAAATGTGTTTTATAGAAAATACCTTCTAGGAATTTACAGCATCTAGAAATAGCCAAGAATGTCTAAAAGGTCTCTCCAAAAACATGATTTAGTGTCGATAATTTTGAGGAAACTGTCTCCTCAGATTTCGTAATTACAGATTAAAATAAACAAGTGTCTTGTCTCATATAGATCAATACTGTATCTCTGTCGGAACCACCTTGAAGACGTTGTTGTCCCATCATCGTGTGTGCGGGTACACCTGAATTGAGTGTAAGGCACACACGATGGCTCTCCAAGAATTTAGAGCTAATAAAATGGTCGTGTTTTGCTTACCTTTTTGCGGAGAGAAGAAGACCGCCCGCCCCAACCACACCCAACACAAGCACCCTCCACATAAACAGAACGAGAAAGAACGTGTCATGGTTGGGAAAAGGCAAAGATCCTGCCGAGATGTTAATGAAATGGCATTTAATATCCGAGTGCAAATAAAATAATAAATAAGCGAGGAAAGTCAGACTATGCTTTATCACTTTAATCACTATAAACAATACCTCAGTTTTGTAATTTTGAAACAGTAACAACACGACCCCACTTTCAAAGCTCATCCTGCTCCACCTCTTCTCATCTCAGACCTAAAAACGCTCCCCATACAAAATTCGTTTCCAATTTCGTGCAATAATAAAGGTATTTATTTAGCCGGCTAATCTCACTATATCCAAACATAAGCAATGGCCAAAGGTTGTCTCTTGCTGTGCCGCTGCCACCATCCACCCCAGCATCCATATATTTAGCGAGGACAGACAGGAATCCGATCAAAGTCAACCGAGAATCTGTTAACGGCAAATAAATTGCGGTGGCAAAGGAATCATTCGCAATTCAACCCCTCCTCCATCGACCTCTAATAGATAAAGTAATATAATTCCTAAAGCTAATATAATCTTCACTTAGGCCTTTCATTATATAACAAGTCCCATGGTACTTAATATAGATATACAGATTAAATTCTAGGAATTGTCTTATTAATATTAATACCCAAACTTTGATCACATAATTTGCATAAACAATTCTGAAATATATATCTGGAATTAATCAATTCTCATTATATAAATATTTTGAGTTTAACAACAAATCTTCATATTATTTTAACCTCTTAAAATAACGTACCATCATCCTATTTTAAAGATATTTTATGGAAATCAGAAAGGTATTAATATTTTATTGATCCAAGAAAACGTAAATCTGAAAAACAACCCATTTTATGCGATTTCTTCAAGATTTATATTTTATTTTTATAAAAGCATTTTTAAAATAAAACCAGCAAATCAATTGGATATCAATAATAATAGTTTATCAATGATAAGTTATCGTGAATCGCTACAATCATCTTATTACTTCGAGCGGGTTTTGGGCCCATAAAATTAAATGAAAATCTACAAATTTTCTTACTAGTACTTATCATATAAAGATCTCTTATAAATATGTTCTGAGTCAATAAAATTATGAACCATTTATTTTCGAATCCAATGAGCTGAGAGCTTTGTGAACACTTACTTACGAACTTAAGTTTTGAACCATAAATCTGAGATGAAAGATGAAGTGCTGAAAAATAAATCTGGCAAATTTTCAGCAAAAATCCATTCAAGTGCAATTTAATGCCAACGAAAACGCAATCCTCAATTCCTGTACACAAAATTCTCTATAAAATATAGTTAATATTAAGAAGTACTTAAAAATGAAGTCTTCAATTAGAATTTCCTTTATAAAAAAATAGGAAAATACTCTTTCATCTGAATAATAGGCAATTCATATATTATTTAAGATGTCATTCATGTCCTTACTCAATGGAAATTCGGGAGCTATGCAATCATTCCATTTGAAACGCAAAATTAATTTCATCTCTTGGAAAAGCTTTCCATTAAAATTTCACTTTTGTAGAAAATTCAACACAATGACAATAATTAAATTATGCATCTCAATGCAATCTCGTAGAAATCCAATTTTCTTAAAAGGACCGTAAGCCAAATGGCAAATAAACCATCTTCCAGAGAGAATTTCTGACAATTAGATCCTTTGTTGGGTTATCAAAGTTCACAAATAACATTTTATCAAATGTGCACATAATGAAACATGTTCTGTGGATTTCCATGTGGTAAAAGTAATCAGTACAGATGTCAAGTGTAATTAAAAAGTAAATACGGAGCAACAGCTTGTCACACAAGCCTAGTTACTGTAAATACTTGCATATTTGATCATGTTAACCACAATGGAGAGGCCGGTATTTTTCTTCTATCAAATTTATAGTTAAATATTCATTTATACGAATAATTAAAAACAATTATTTGTAAAAATTTAGTTAAAGAAATTCATCCCTGGCCTAGAGGAAGTTCCTTAGAATTCAATCAAAAGTTTTAAAATCGGGTTTACAAAACAAAGTTTAAAAACAGTTTCTTCCATTTAGTATTTGCTACCAGAAATGGTTACAGAAAACATTGGAATGGAACGAATGTTGCTGTACAAGTGATGTTAGTCTTTTCTTGGTAATGAATAATATTTAAAATTTTATCATTTAAGATTATTACTTCGTATTGCCAATCATAAAAATAGTGACAATCCTACATAGCCGATTTCAACACGCCTCGTAGCCAATGTGGTAACGCATCCGGCTACCTCTTCGGAGTCAAGGGTTCGATCCCTGGGCGGATAGGATTGACTGGGTCCTTTTTCAACTGTGCTAGTGCTAGTAATTGACTAATAATACACTGAAAAGAAATAGTCACCGAAATGTCGAAAACTCGTTGGTTGAGACCCCCCCCCCATGTTCCTTACA
>JXOV01007777.1:0-24044 GCA_001014945.1 Clogmia albipunctata | reverse complement strand
CCTGGGCTGATAGGATTGACTGGGTCCTTTTTCAACTGTGCTAGTGCTAGTAATTGACTAATAATACACTGAAAAGAAATAGTCACCGAAATGTCGAAAACTCGTTGGTTGNCCCCCCATGTTCCTTACAGGAATTGAAAAAAAAAAATTTATTTTTTTACATAGCGATTTATTCTAAATTAGTCAAAATATTGATATGGAATGAAAATAAGCTTAGGCCTTATTTCAATAATGAACGAAAAGCACTAAATGATAAAATTTTTAAATTTAAAAATTGAGATGAGAGTTTATTACTGGTCTTCTTCGACGACACAACAACCGTTACCAGTCTGGGTGATTTAGAGTCTATTTATTGAGAGGTTTTTGCCACTGAAACACAACTACAACATACTACAAAGAAGAACACCTCTTTCATAACTTTCATCTGTATCCATTCCTTGAGTGGCAGCAAATTACTAGTATTATAGAAAGATCTGGTCTATCTCTTCGATTCTGGGCACACCATCCAAACATTGAAAAATTGTCTGGTCGAACGAGCAGCATTGTTCGGCAATTGAGGCCGGGGTTTTTTTTTGTAATTGTAATAACACAAATATTTTGCCCTGTTGAGTTCTGTGGCTATGATATACTTTCTTTTATTAATAAGATTACTATAAAATTAAATAATCAGTTCAAACATTTTATTCTGCATCATTACTTTCTTAAGCCAAAGTTCAAATGCTTGTAAATTGTTCTTAAATTTTCTTGTTGAAGTTTTGAAAAATATTTTAATGTACATGAATAACGTTTGTATTAATTAAACTATAGAAACAATGTTTGAAGTTGTAAATTAAGCTCTAACAACATCTAAATTTGCTACATCATTGTTTCAAACTAATAATGTTCCAGAATCTGTAGTAACTAATGATCATCACTGTCTGAATCTTGACAATGGTTTAATATAAATAACATGTTCAATATGTATATTATCTTAATTTAAGAACCAAATAAGTTCTATTTCAAGTACAACAGTTTATGGATAAATTTTCTAAATACACATTAAAAATAAGGAATTAAAAAAATATAAGGTATGTTTTTCGATATAAATAAAATTACTTCATCTCACAACTGCAAAATATTATTTAAATTAAAATATGTAAAAAGTCGGCATTATTGTATTTTAAAGAAATTAATTTGCATTAAATGTCAAAGGTCATAAATACATAATTGCGAATATATGAATTTCAAATATAAAAATAAGATTTTGTTAAAGAATCTTAATAACAAAACTTATTTTGAAGACAACTTATAAAAAGAATTATATTCATGTAATGTTCTATTTTATAGTGATTAATAGTTTTAAAATGGATCTCTTTAATATTAACTAACTTTTTAATGTATCTTTTTTCAATATCATTAAGTAATGAAATGTTGAATTCAACAGTATCAATTATATAAAAAGAACTTTCTTTCTTCACTTGTTGCGGAATAAAACAAAAAAATTCTTGTTTAAACAAGGTGGGTGTGTCCGTAACAATAAAATCATGTAAATTTGGGCGTAGTAATGAGAGCAGCTTGTTGTTGTCCTATGTAATGCGGGAAGGTTTGAGCGGAAAGACAAAAACATATTGCGGTATCCATTTCGGTGGCTGGAAAATCTGTTGAATGGCGCTTTGTTAAAGGTCGACGGCGAACGAGAGAAAGAAAAAGAGGGACATAGATCCGGAGATGGGATTTTGTAATTAAAAACAAACCACTTTTAATCAGAGCACAAGTTTCGCTCCTTTTAAATAATACTTTAATCCGACCGATACTGCGACGGTCTCAAATTAGCAACCGCAAACTACAGGGGTTGTACCGGTCACCCTTCTCTATTAATTTCGCTGATCAGCTCCGGTCTTGGGGATGGGTGGGAGTTGACCCCGCCAACAATCCCCATAATTAAATTACCATCCTAATGCCGTTAACGTTGACTACGGAGAGCTTAATGAAAGGGTTTTGCGCGGCGGCAAAATCTTCGCCCAAAGTTTCCTTTTAAGACCGTCACGAATCGTGTCAATTAATTATTAAGTTTCTCGAAACTCTCTCTGTACAAAGGAAACAGAGTTGGGATATTATGTGCCAAGTTTCTCTGCTCGACAAAACCTCAGAAATGCACTTTACAACTTGGCAAACAAACGGCCCGAAGATTCAACAATTGGAATTCATTGCATTTACATTCAATTACAGTGTGTGCAGCCAAAGAGGACACAACAATCCCCTTCTCTTTCCTTCTACTCGTAGAATGGAAACCATAGAAAACAAATAGTTGCGAAATTGGGACAAATAAACTAATTTTGGAATTTTGCCCAGCAGATTATTGGCCCCAATTTTCGAAGCTAAACAAACTAATTAATTCACAGCATGACTCCATACAAATTACATTCCAGAGACCAACTTTCAACTAAATTAGAATTCCATTGAGAAAAATTCTGGAAAACTCCAACTCATTACTCAATTTCAAAACATAAATATTTATAAACCATTAAGCTTAGAGCTTTGAAAATTACAATAAAAATATACTGAGAAAATCCATTTTAAACAGATCTGATCAATGGGTAAGGAGAAGAAGTCATTTATAAATTTAATATCTGATTTAATTACAAACTCATTTCAGTATTCCCATACCCATTTTAATTATCATTAATTATATTTAATTGCTATTTGTCCAATTTCCATTTTAATTTTCCTGTTTCCTCTGATACAACCTTCCAAACACACACAGAAAAATGTGATATAATTATAATTAGAACGTAAAGGAGAAAATACTTGGACTATAAAATATGATCGAATATTAATCATTTTCTAAAGACTGCATAAAGATTGCTAACAGTTTAATGGGTTCACAACTGATGTGAAAACTTTGCAAATTTCCTCACTTTTTCCACAGTTTTCAGTCCCCTTTCATCATTGTGCAAAGAGCTTGTTTATTATACTGGAAAAGCTCTCTTCTACTGACAAACCCACCGGGCGCCTCCATTTGTAACAAAGTTGGGATTTTCATACTGCATAAAACCGCCCCATTAAAATTAATATGTTTTATGTGTTTCTCAGCCTATATTTATGTGTAATATAATTAGAAAAGTTAATCATGTAGTTCGGTCTTACCACCTGATCCCCCATTGATTATTATTATTATGCAGAGTAAGTTCCAGATAAATGCCTCCAAAAAGGGCACAACGCTCTGTCTCTTTCCTCTTCTTTGATTCTGTCCAATTTTGTCAACTCAACAGAGGGATTGGCCGATATGATAAACCCATATTGACATTCACTGGAGATAATGTCGTCGTGTATGGTTTTCTGCAATTTCTGCCTTATCACGAACACGTGAAAGCAGGAATGGCATACAACAATGTACAATGAAATGCCGATAATGTACTTTGGGCTCCAAAAAGAGCGATGCGAAATTCAATTATCCAAGGGGATTTCTGGAATTTAAGGCCAATAACAATGAATAGATCTATAAAAGCTCTAATTCTTAAAATAGGATGTTATTTAACGAATCATCAACAACAATAAACAACATTTCAATCTAATTACAAAAATACTTATTTCTCATTTGATTGTCTTGATAATTGTTTTGCGCTCTTTTTTCAACAATTTCGCACAAGAAATTCTGCGAAAAAGCCTACTTCAGTATGGTTGTTGTACGTGTAAACATTTTAACTATATGAAAATGACAAAGAGGGAAAAAAGTTTGCGTCAAAGATACACAAAACTAAATTTAATTACTGGAAAACTCTGCGCATATAAAGCGGCTCTATCTATCGTTTTTGCTCTGCTCCTCTTCTGTTGCTGATGCTGATGCCTCTGCTCCTATGCTGCCTAAAGACGCGACTTGAATTCGCAGACACATAAATAATCCGGGTGATGTTCTGTATTTCTCTCCTTCGCCCGTCACAAAGGGGTTTATGGGACACTGGCTTTAACAAATTTGAAAATAATTTGTTTTATTATACTTTAGACTTTGCCATGTAATTTTCTCTCTCTCCCTTGTGCATCACTCCTGAATAGCACATGTGTGTATATGGAGCACATTTTAATTACCATTTTTTCAAACATGTTGTGCTTTTTTGATTTTGTTTATTTTGTGTGAACATTCGTTTTTAATAACAAATTTACATATTTATTTTGCAAATATTTGGAACGTTCCTGTATCCTCTGATTACCATAAAAATATAAACTGTTCTTAAATTTTTAAGGATTTTAAATTATCAAATATTTTATCTAACAAAATTATTGAATAAATTAAATTATTAGAACTGTATCGCGGACAAATCTTATTAGAACATTAATTGACAGTTACCTTTGTTTAACATAATAGTCTTTCGTTGTAAAGGGATTAAATCAATTAGCTTCCCAACTGTTTTCACTACAAAAAAATGTTAATTCCAATGGAATTATTTGAGCTACGTGTATACGTGTATCTTTTGAAGAAAAAAATAGCTTATATAATTACGAAGAATAGAGGAATTTCATTAAATTCTGGTTAATAAATTTCAATGTCTCATAAATAGTTAATAACCACTTAATAATTATTCTTCTTGGTAATAGAGCCGAGCATCATTACCAAACTACCACTTTCTGAATTTATGAAAATTAATTAAAATAATGGTATATTATTTAAATTCAAATTAAATTCTCGTCTATGCTTTAGTACTTACGAGAGGTTAAAGTTTATGGTCGTGAACTTAAACTATGGTCTAGAATCGGAGTAGAACTTAAAATATTCCAGAGCCTAGTTTCTGTATATGTATTGAGCCGGTATGGTCCTCTCCCACCATTGATGGTCCAGTTGATGGCCACCTCTTTCCAATCGCGTACTGCTATCAGGCGTTGTGTTGCTTCACTAATACTTGCCTCGAACCATTTCCTGGGTCTGCCTACTGGTGTCTTTCCTGTCAGTCACGCCTCCATATCTTTTATAGGGAATCTATTTTCATCCAGCCTGAACACAGGGCCAGCCCATCGTACGAGTAGTTTGTTTAACTTCACAAACCTCAGCACGTACTTATCTTGGCACCAACGCTAACTTACAAATAAGGTTATTCAGATCTGTGGTAGAAGTAGTAGTGGAAACGTCATCGACTCCGCTGTATGCAAGGAAATTAATGATAATTTTATGACAAAAGACTTTTAAAGCAGTTATATACCATCAATCCAACCCAAGACAATATTCTTCGGCTCTAAAATGCTAAATGTCCGTTATTCTGAGCCGAAATGGGTAAAATATCGCAAAAATTCTCTCATCATATTTGGTCAAAAAAGTATTGAAATTTTAAAGAAATAGTGTTAAATTCGGTACAATATAGTATCTAGATAACAATACTCATGTGTCTAGTCCTCATTTCGAGTTCATACAAAATCAAAGCAATGAATTACAGCGGAGTCGATGACGACACACATTCAACTGCCAATATCTGGACAACTTAGTTAAGGTTAAGCGGCTTTGCTTGGCACATAAATTTCTTCGTTGTGTAGGATCCTCCATTCGCCATATCGAATATCGGTCCAAATATTTGTCGTAATATTTTCCAGTCTACTCGTTTTAGACGCTCTCCAGTGGATTTTTATAGTCTATAATTCGCAGCCATATTTTATAACGAGTCTTATAAAGATTTATTTTATTTTGCAAGTAATTAATTATATGTAACCAAAGTTTATAAAATACCCTATCGAAGAGAGTTAACAAATCATTCTCAATAAGTTTTATATTATGATTACAAAGAAATATTATATAAAATGGTACTAATAATTTTATTAAAATGGAAACATGCAAATTTTGTTTTAAAGATTCTTAATTGAAAAGTCGAACAGATTTTTTATTATTCAGATCTATTCTTTTAGAAAGAAAGAAATTTGAAAGTACATTCAATCCAACTTCTTCATAAAAAGAAAGTATCAATGTAGCCCATTACGTGCTTGATTGATTTGTTTTCAGCATAATAAATTATTCAAATGTGTGCGCTTATTAAAATCATAAAATATTCATTACGAATATTACATAATACAATGAATTTTTACAAAAATATGCAAAACGTCAATCATGTCTTTGTGTGTCGCTGCTTTTATCAGAGTGCCGGCATATAAAAAACTCTAATCTGAAACGGGGTATCTGTCGGATGGATATGGCTGGTACTATCATTTAATTGCCTTCCCTGTTTGGAATCCGTCCGCTCGTTCGCCCCAATCTGCTGATGCTTGTTTGCATCCGGTGATGCTTGGGTTTTGGACACAGCTTTCATGTCCTCTGTGCGCGCGACTGGGCCTTATTTTTGCCCAAACATTTCCCCTTTATCCGGACATTGCTCCCAGCACTGCTGTTATGAGCCACAAATGTGGCAATTTGCGGTTAACCAGTGCATTACAGCCAATAGTGTGTGAAAAAAGAAGTAGAAAAAATAAAGCTCAATTTAAAGAAAATTCTCAACCAGAATTGATTTTATCAATTTTCTATTTATCATCTTAAACGTCTCTACAGATTCCCCAAGGCTAAATTTGAGGGCAATTGAGAGCCGTCTATAAACAGATTTCTTCCCCCATCCCCTCATGGATCAAATTACACTTTTGCATATGACACACGTATTCCGCTTATTGCAATTGACAACCTTTGATCCGTCCGTGTAGCCTTTATCAATTGTGCCGAATTTTATTCGCAATTTCCCGTTGACATTATACAGTAATACACGTGATGAAATGGTGCTCATTTGAGCTGAATTGCAGCTGATTATTATTCATTGAATCAACGTATCGCTTAGATGAGGATACGCTGCTGGAAAAATAAAATTTTGGCTCAACTTAGACTCGATAAGTTAAATAGGGTTACCAAATGCCTTGTAGGATTATTCAAATTAATTGAACTGTTGCTTTTTGGGAATGGATTTTATTGCAGTATATTTTCTCATACTGTCCTTAAACCGAATAAAAATAATCATTAACTAAATTATTATATTATGTTAAATAACTCATTGTGTCATTATTTAAAACCAAATTTTAAATCAGAGGTATGTAATTAGAAGCTTTTCTTTGATATTATTTTTTATTGGGATAAAGTTTAAGTTTAAGAATATGAAAGAATCACTATATTTAATAAAAATAACACTTTCTCTTTAATAACTTGAAAAGACTGAGAGTTCAGTTAAGCTAGTTAATTTCTGGTTCCGATCTGCTCTACGTATAATTTACATTTTCTGTATTTCAATCAACCTTAAATTTAAATGTTTTAACATATTCCACAACCCATACTCAGCATATATTAAAATACCCATAATATTATATTTTATAAAGTTCTTTTCAGAAAAAAAATAATAATTAATTAAAATAATTATTTATGCATCACGGTCGATAAATGCGGTATTATTAAACACTTATGAAAGAACTAGTAAATAAATACATAAACTGAACCCATTTTCATTCAAGTTAATTTAAAAAAAAAATATTATCAATTTCATTTACTGATTTCATTTTATTTTTAATTAATTAATCAATAAATATATAATAAATGTTGCAAATAGCTACCCTACGGACCAGTCTTGTTCCAATTGTTATCGTTTAGCCGAGTGTTCATATACCATCGTCATCATCATCATCTACTCGTGAAAACAATTGGCAAAGTGGAGACATTGCGAAAAATTGTGTAAAGTTGAATAAAAATATGGAATAAATAATAAGGCGACTCCCGACCAGATGCTCGTTCCAACTTAATAAAAAGGCGCTTCTTTGCCAATACCGTTCGCCATCGTTCTCTGTATTTTTTATATCTTGGGTATTATTATTACAGTATACATTTACCATAGTAATTCCATTTTAAACGGTCTTTATTTAGCGAATATTGTTTGCTTTTGGTGACTTTAATGCCAGCCAGGAAAGTCGTCCCTGTTCGCTTCGGCGATTATCACCAATATAGGAACTAATAATAAGACGATTTTTGCACTTGATAAAAATAAAGATAAAAAGGTCAAATCAAATAGGCTTTCACGAATTCAAGTTTCAGATTTGGGCAATAACATTAAATTAAATCGGAATCTAATAGACACGAGGGGTTCTCATCTAAGAAATCTGATCAGAAATCTTTCAAACTAAAAAAATCCACAAATTGGCGATTCTCATTTCATTTGGACCATAAATAACCTTCCCCAACTCGCTCCATATTTTCCGTTTTTATCCGCTTCGACTATAAACTGATTCTTCGTCTCGTGTCCAATAAATTTGAAAATATCGACACTTGGTTGTAAACAAATGTCCGGTCTAATAGAAAATCCCTCCGTTCATTCCTCCCAACAACAAAAACCAGACTCTAGCGCGGCCATCGTCATTTATTTTCGTAAAGAGAGAGCGGCCCCCGCAGCGGAGAAGCCAAACCGTCAGACAATAACGAATTTTAATGTTCCCCACTCGGACACTACACCGCCGTACTCCTCCGGACCGTCTGCAGATGATCCACATTGACGTAACTGACTAGAGGAAAACACAAGGAGAACTCGAAGAAGATACGATGACTAGAGCCAGTTCAAAATGGAATTCGCTCCCATCAAATAAATATAGCATTTAATGACAATAAGGAATTACTACTATTTTTTTACGATCTACTACTACTAATCAAACTACAAGAACAACCACTCCAACAGACTCTCAATCAGACATATTTTCGCAAGAAGAAACCCATTTGCAACCCATGGTAGATGGATGAGCTCCATTAGTCTTCCGATTTGAAGCGCGACTAGAGACAAGTTAACATTTGATTCAAACCTTTTTCTAAACCAGAATAAAACTAAAACATAATTGAAAACTGACGACAGAAGGGGGTTTTCTAATTCAACTTTCGACTAATTAATATGGATCCTTTAGGTCATGGCAAAAAGAGACCGCCAAAACTGAAAAACACAGATCGAACAATCTCCATCACGATCGAAAATTACAAGCCACCAGCGCCGATCATCATCGACAGCGATGAGGTGATAATTGAGGAGGGCAACTTGTTGTTGCCCCCTCATCCCACGTCAGCGCCCCTGATCCACGAATATCACGCCGGCAGCAGCCAGAACCTGTCTGCCCCGGCCTCAAAGGCCAACATTTTCTACGTTGATTCCGGCCCGGGAAGTCCCAGTGCCATGAACTATGACGACGGGAATCAGCTGTTGCACCCGCAACAGTACTCCTCCGCTCGCAGGGACTCCTTCCGGCGGTCGGACACCCTTGATGTGTGCTCCCCAGCCTTAATGCAGTTGCGAAAGACGCGCTCTTTCCACTCCAACGAGCCTCTCCTAGTGCCCAATGTGGAGGACTTGCTTTTGGTGCGACGGACCAGCAACTCCTCGAACAGTAACCGTAGTTCTCAGCAGCTCCTAGTCCCCGTGGTGCAGCAGGCCCCTCTAGCAACCCCCGAACGATCCCCATTAAGCGATCGTCGAAATTACTCGGTCCATCGATCGTTTAATGACGTCGTAAAACAGCGCTTGGTCGCCCGAAAACTGGCGATGAAGTGCAACTCTTTCAGCGAAAATATGTTCCCCCAGATGGCCGAAGTGCAAGCGGTGGTCGCTCCCGAGGAAATTGTCGATATGGATGCCGAAAACGAGATGCTGATGAACGAGATAATGATGGATAGGAATAAGGAGAACGTGCGAAAGTTCAATTCGGCAAACACTTCGGTCGAGCGGGATGGTGAAATAATTTATCGATCGAGGAGCAATAGTAGGAATCGATTACAATTACCCCCATCCTCCCTCGATGACGAGATAATAATTGATTACAGTCCCAGGCCGCAGATGCGCAGCGCCAGCATGAAGCAGAGCCAGAATTCCATGTCCGAAATTCAGCAGCAGCAGCAACAACAGCAACAGCATCAGTATTTCAAAAGAGGAGCCAGGCAAGCTCAGAGCTTTTACCTGTCCCCGCATTCGTATGACGAATTGCGGGTCACCAGGTCGCCCCGCTCTATCCACCCCGACAACCGCAAGGTATACAGCTCCAGTGTCAAGTACAAGTACAACGACAAGGACAGCGCGAAAAAGTCCAAGAGCTTCATCGCCGACATGCTGCCAGTGCCAAAAATGATGAATTTCGAGGGCGGGAGCATATCGCCTTACAACTGGGAGTCGGGAAAGCGGTACATGAACGACGAAGCCGGGATCCAAACGGGTAAACTGCCCGGCCAGAGAAGCCCCCGCCTCTCGCAAAGCATCAAGCTGGGCGCCAGTGGCGGGGGCCAGTTGAGGGCCTTCGAGCGGAGAACTAGTTCCTTAGGTTACGACATAAGTCCAGGTGCTAACAGTAATTCTAATTTAAGTCTAATCGCTAGTAGTAGTAGCCCGAATGCGAATAAAATGGACCTAGAAGACTACGAGGCGGTGATTCGATCCTTTCAGCGAAAGAGTCAAAGGAAGGGCTCTTTGGGATCGGGGCAGAGGCCGAGTACGAAAATGTCGATCAAGAAAAAGTCCCTCACCGGAGACGACATGAAGGGGGACAATATTGAGGGCATTGTGGAAGGAAAGGGACTCAGCATTGAAGAGGAGGAAGAGCTGCTTCGAAAACGGAAAAAAATCATCTGCATCATTACAACGGTGTTTTTCAGTTTGGTAATCGCCAGTGTCTGCGTCGTTATAGTCATGTTAACACACACCAGTGGATATAGCACGGGAGGTTCTAACCATCCAAAGAAAACCTACGTCGCCCGAGGGTCACCAATCCATTATAACAGTAACCGTAAGTAAAAAAAGTGAAACTGTATCAGTCTCGAACATAAATTATCGATTTCCTTGTTGCTTTCCGTTGTTGTCCCTGGAACGGCAGTTGAGGGACATTTATCCGTTTTCCTTTAATAAGCACTGTACGTTGACGTTCGGTCCAACTGTCTTCCCAGCCAGTTGGATTTTGATGTTGATCGTAAAACATTTGGCAATTTATGGGCTCCACCTGAAATAATGTGCTCTCCTTATCCTCTCGTCGCCGCGGCAAAAGGGATTTATTTATGTACCAGTCAATGTGGCTAAATTTTGTG
The DNA here is from genome assembly GCA_001014945.1 of Clogmia albipunctata. Classification (NCBI taxonomy): domain Eukaryota; kingdom Metazoa; phylum Arthropoda; class Insecta; order Diptera; family Psychodidae; genus Clogmia; species Clogmia albipunctata. The sequence continues at coordinate 13,024 of JXOV01007777.1, read as the reverse complement.
GCCAATTGGCAGATAACAGTGTGAGAGAGAAGAAGAGGAACAATCAGGTTTATCAATTTGCACGACGTCAAAACCAACAATATGACAACAATACCCATACAATAATAAAACTCTTGTATAAACAAAATACATTGCATAAAAAATTTGGCACAGAAATTTAATTAAAAATACATGGCCCACGTATAGACGTGAGCCATGTTAACATGATATGATACGTATCTGATGGGCTGGGCTGTGGGACAAACACAGCGTCATTGGAGCAAAATTAATACCCTTAGCCGAAAATTTGGCAGTCAAGTTTCGACCGCAATTTTGTTTGATATTACCGATTCGACAGTTTAAATCTCCCATCATCACACTTTATCCGGACAAACACACACCCATTGACAGTGTTATCCCCCCTGTGTCTATCCGTGGTGTTGGTAACTGTCACACGGGTGCCTGTCCAAAGGTGTTTGATGTTCCAAATCCCTCCTCCATCTCTTCGGATCAACTTGTTTGTTTCTCGATTTCTGGTCTGAGGTTGACTTGACTTGATGATAAATTTCAACCTTACCGTTTCATAGATTGATTGGCTGCCAACCAGAGAAGGCTATCATCTTCTCCGCCACCTTGTTAATCCCATAAATCTTTTCGAAGGCAGAAATTGTGACGCTATTCCCCTGTTAAACTAATTGCCACATTTGGCCGATCGCCTACGAAACCTCGGCTGGAAGAAAAGGTGCCAAAACAGATAGGTGATAAATTACGAAAAATTACACATTTCGTCGCCCTTCAACCCCTGTTTATATGTAGACAATATCTGATGATGTCTCCAGGTGGGTCATCATACCCCAGCCAAAGCTATAAATACTGCGAATTATTATTATGTTTTCGCAGCGTGATGTAATCTACTTATGTCATACAAATATGGGATTTCGCTTTTAGTAGATAGACTGCCTCATCCGCGAAAGTGAGGGCGACAGAAACAAATATATATTGCCCTGTTGTTACCAAGGGCAAAATACATGACACCCTTCTGTGGTACATTCAATTACCCAGTTAATGAGCCGATTATTTGGTGAGAACTATTGCTTTAATAAGCCTCAAATCGATCCCAAAAGTAATGACCAGAAATGTGAGGAGGGAGAGAAGGATATCAAACCAAAACACACCCTTGTGGACAGGTTTCCCTTGTTTTCCTCCTGTAGATATACACACACATAAGGAGAGCGACATTATAAAAGATCTCACGTGTCAGGTAGCTTGAGACAAGGTAATTAAGAGTACTCAAAGGACAATTTTATGAATTCCCAGATGGGAGCAGAAACACAAGAGGGAAAAAGATTTATTTCTCTATTTCTGCACCCTCCATTTTAATCCACTCGGTAAACGTTCAACTCTGACCCGATTCAGGTCCACCTGAATAGACATTCCTCGGGCCAAAGTCCTAGATTAAACATAAACAACTAGTGCTTTATTACAATGTATTAGAAGGGAGAATATATTTCAATCATATAAACGACATATTCCCCAGATATAATGAGAGAGGTTTTAATAACATGTGTTTATAATTATCATTATGAAATATCATATTATATTAGATCAAGGTTTCTACCTTAAAATCACTTTATGTAACAAAGGTTGATTAAACATTTTTATGCAAAAACAGATTAAACTTTAGGCATTACAATTAGAATTTGGTTTTCTTTTAATAAAAAAAAGTCAACAAATATTTCAAATCCTATTATACTTGAACTTTAACTTATTCTAGTTATTCAGAAACAAATAAGAGTCTAATACAACTTTAATATCTGTCTAATAAATTATTGAAACCCAATAAAAATGGTAGAATAAATTCAAGTCAAAAGGAGAAAAGGTTTAAAACATACTCCACCTCCCAATAAATTGTTATTATGGATGCTCTAAAATAATTCTCAAAATTATGCAAAATATTTAATTTTGAAATGCTTTCTTTATTTCTCTTTCTCTCTATCTCTCTTGTAAACTGACAAACAATTCCGTGGAATTTTAACATATTTTTATTAGCTTCTCGACTCTACTATCTCTCTTTTCGTGCCTCGTTACAGTTCGCCAGGAGAACGAGCGCCTCATGCAAGAATCCCTAAATCGAGCCAAATTCGCCAAAAATTTTACCGATGTAACTCCTTTAGCTGCTGCACAAGAGGAAATTCCATAACGATGTTTTGGATTCTTCTCTCTCCATCATCTTTTATTCTACTGCTGCTTCAGCTACGGCATCACCGACGACCTCCGCACTGGCATCAAGATGAGGAGTGAAAAAGGAGCGGTTTTATTTGGGCTTCCCTATCCCTCAACTATTCAACCGAAGAAGCAGACGACGACGACGACTATTTTCGACACTTTTCGCACCGTGGATTTGGCGGCAAAAATCAACTGTAACGGCGATTTCATGCACACAAGGAGCATCATCCTCTTTTTGTTGGTTATAATAATAATTACAGAGTATTTTAGACTTGTTATAGATGTTAAATTTGTTGCTAAGACGAAGATTGTTGTTGTTGTTTCCGTTGTTACAATTTGCGTAGTAGAAGAGCACCAGCCTCCGACAATTTCGTCGTCAACGAGCTGGGGCAGAAGGAAGAATGAGAAACCGCAGCTGACAGCACAGCGGCAGCAGCCGTTCCAAAAATACTGGCCCAAGAATCCGACAAGATTGCGGCGGTGGTGGTGGAAGAGGTATGAAGATGGGGTTAGTTCCAAATTATTCAAGCTCCTTTGCTCTGTGTTTATTACCATTTTCACGTTGTTGTACATTCCGGGCCAGAAAAACGACCATTACCAGCCCATCAGAACAATGTTCTTAAGCTTAATAGCAAAAAGTGGCAGAGTACGAGAAGAAGAAGATGCAAAAGAAGTAGAAGGAGTAGGAGGAAGACAAAGTTGAAACTTGTAGGTAAACCATAATTCCTCTTTTGAAGACGACTCAAAATTCAAATTATTTTCAAAGTTCAATGCACTAAATGCCAAAAGATAATGGCCATAGAAAAGCCGATTTGTAAACTAAAATACACCAAATTCCAATAAATTGAACAAACACACACATTTACCAAATATACCAAACAGTTAAAGCTAAACGGAAATAGTGCTTTGCAAATGTTTAAATAATTAATTGTTATTTATATACTAGAAAAGGAATAACATAATAAAGGCGTTTAGGTTATATAAGGAACATATTCAAACACAAGTTTCATTTGCCCATCAAAATAAATGATGAAAACTGCAAATTTTGCCGTTCCAACTCTCTATGATTTTCTTCCCCCCTCCTCCCCTGTCAATCATCTCAAAGACAATACTTCACAGCAGAGGACAATCCAAACGCCCTTGACTATTTACCTCTCACTAAACTGGACTCGTGCAAAGTGAGCAAGTATAATAAACAGAAATTCACAAAGTCATCCCTCTTCTTACATTTTCTGACATCTGAGCAATAATTCATTTCCACAAATCTCATCAATATCTAATGAACTGGCAACAGCTTAATTCTTCCTTATATATAATGTAATAATAATATTAATAACATTCATTGAGCATTTGTTTTCGCCCCGACAAAAAGGAAAACCTATAAACACTCACATCTCGGAACGTTTGCCTATAAACGGGAGCAGCTTCACGACATACGAACAAACAAGTCCATCATCATCAAGAGAGTTTTGTGAACGTGCATATTTTTTATCAACGGTTTCTGTAATTACCTAACTATATATACACATATTTAAACAATAATTCGACTATATAAAATGTATATAGAATTAGTTGTGAATGTCTATGTAAGTGTATCAATTAAAAGGTATTTATCTCGAGATCCTCCCTGCTGGACGAGAGTGAAAGTATACTATGCTACGGTGGTTTTCGGCTCACCCTGTTTCAGACTTTGCCCATTTTGTTCACTTGCTGCTGAAGGCGTTCGATAAAACCAGTAAAACACGGATGAACACTTGATTTTGACAACCGCACTCATTCACAATTTCACCTCTGCAGCCCTCGACTTCGTCTAAACCCCTTTTACTGCTGTGCAACAGGAAATAAGAACCATTTCCGAAAAATTAACATGATCAAAAGCACATAATTCTGTGGGTTGTTCACCAGGTTTACAGGGTGTTTCAGGTAGAAATATCTGAGTCAACTTAAACACACTCAAACTAAAGAATGAATATCTCATTTATTAAAATTAACATAATTGAATTCCTTGTCAATTTAAAAAGTAGAAATAATTTTATTTATTTTCATAAAAAAAATGTTAAAACTTTCATTCCGTAATCCTCAACCGAAAAACCTTCTGAATTCTGCCTTTCCAACAAAAGGTCTGTGCGCTCAAATTCTGTGTTATCAACTGAAATAGTAGTCTGGTTCGAAATAGTGCAAATGGTACTATCCAATTTGCATATCCGAGCAGATGAGCGTTGAGCAGAATTGGGGACTTACGTATACTACTAAGATCCTAATTACGACATTTTTAATAAGATTTACTATTATAAACAGCAATTATTATTCCAATTTCAATTTTCTCCATGTAGTTTCCAAAAAGAAAGTCTTTTGTATTTAAAACTAATCTTGCTATAACAAGCGAAACAAACAGTAGAAAATAAATAAAAAATATATTTTTTATTTACTTAATACTTATTTAATGTATTTCAAATAAAAATATTTATTAATATTGTCTTTTTATTTATTAAACATCTTAAAAAAGCAATAAGAAACTATCACCCCCATTATATTTTTAATATTTTTTATTTTGAAAAAGTAAGATAAAAAAAGTATATAAAATTGATATGAAAAAAAAAGTTTTTCTAAACTAAAATTAAATAATTTCTAAAATCTTCTCAATTAATAATTCCCTAATGAAGATACAATTACAAAGAGACACCCTGTCCATTAGTATAACGTTCCCAAAAGCAATATACTGCATTTTGCATGACTTTCATTCAATTCTGGAAACTATGAAATAATTAAGTCAATTTCCACATGAACAGGTTTAAGTAATTCACTATGGCATTGTCGGACGGCAGCAGCACAATATTAACCATTTTCGGGGTTGAAGACTATCCACTCAACTACTCTCGAAACTCGAGTGATTTATTCGCATTCATTCGCTTTATTCTGGTGGTGGTTTTGTGCGCCCACAATTTTCAGTTGAACAAATCCTGTTTAATCTGTTCTCGTTCTGGCTCTAATCCCAATGACCTTGAAAAGACGCACCAAATCTCCACAAACGCCATTAATTGCTGATGAAGTGAGGACGTTTCTGCAACGGTTTAACTATTTATCTATAGACAAGTGATTGTACGAATGCGAATGTACGTGTGTGAGAGTTTGTGTGCAGAGATTTTAATCTGCCAACGTTCCTTCGAAATGTTTGAAAACACCAATCAATCAAGAAAGCCAAATAAAACCCATGTAAAAGTATTCCAAAGAGTAGTTTGCGATTTTTATTTAATTTGTAGGGCTTTAAAATAAATAGAAGATATATTTATTGTGAAACAACAACAACAACTGACTAACTGGAGAAGAATTTGTATTTCCATTAGGGCCGTTTGTCTGGAAGAAACTGTGCTTTTTATGTGTTTGTACATATATATAAAACATAGAAGTAATGAAAATAAATTTAATAAAAATGAGAAAAGCATCATCCTGTGTATGAAAGCAAAATCAATCACAGCAACCAGTGTGTATAATGAAGTTAGACAGATTTAAGTAGGCAATGTCCTGTAGATATCTAGGAAAAGTCATCATCATCGCCATAGAGAGAAGACGAACTAAATATTTGCAATGAACTAAAAGAAAATTAATTAAATGGAACAATTAAAACCATCATTAAGACTATTAATAAAATATTAAATAAATAAAAGAAATAATGGCGATAAAACTTAGCACACTTGATACTGAAACACGTATTTTATAAAAAATGGAGAAAAAAACAAAAGAATAAATTTAATAACAAAGAATAATAATAATATTAATACAATCAACATTATAAGAAAGCGAATTTTTATATTTTAATATATATTATTATTAATAATTAAATTAAACAATACCTAATATACAGATCAGAGACATCAACAATATTATAATAATTACAATTAAAGTGAATAAAGAAGAAGAAGAAGATGAAGGAAAAACTAGTAGCAATTCATGCGCAAACATGAACATTAAAGTAAATATATCTAAAAAGTAAATATAAACACTTATATATAAATATTAAACACATAGATAGTCCTTCGAAGCGGTTTAAGAATGTCTAGAAATTGTTAGTTTACCCTTTATCATTACAATTCCACCCCAGTCCTCCGCATTCATCCTCCTCATCCCTCCGGCAGTTTGCAGATTTTTAAAGAATTATCCAGCCCCCGATGATCCTTCCTCCTTCCCAAACCCACCCCCTTCACACTCACAACAAAAAATTGTAAAGACGCAAAAAGTAAAAAAGAACTAAAATTTATTCTAAAAACCGACACAAAAAGAAGCACGTTTTTGTGGCCACAAACACCACTCAAAAATGGGTCAAATCACATTAAATTATGTAGAATCAAGAACAGCTGTCTCCAAATGCAAATAAATGCATAAATTTTATTGTAAAATTATTCCAAACCAATAGAGAAAAAAAGTCACAGCAAAAAAGCCCATTTGTAATTGTGTTTTGGCAATTCATTTGCAAATTGTGTCCTTCGGTTTCAGATCCAAATCGCCCAGAAATAAGGATGATGTTTGGGATGATGATGATATTTGTAAACAATAAGCGAAATTAGACGAATCTAGTTGTTACACGTCTATAAGAGAAAAAAATTAATACAGGGTTGATCAAAAGTGTAAGGGGGTTAATTGAAAAGCGTGTAAATATTTATAGAAAAAAGCAACAAAAAAATATCAATCGAAATAATTTGTTAAACAATAGAGGCGAGCAGCTCAAATCAGTGCAAAAAGAGTTTTGCAGCTGTTAAAAAGGAAACGTTTTGCTAATAAAAAAAACACAAAGCCCCAAATTTTATTCTAAAAACCAAAATGCTCCAAATTTGCTATAAAAATTATCGAAACTACCCCGAGATTATAAAAGTGTTTAAATCAATTCAATTGCAATTTGCATCGAAACACTAAAAACAGTCAAACACACACAAAGAAACAATTTGAAAGACATTTGTATTTAATAGTTACATTTGTAATTTGATGCTCAATAAACAAGTATAAAGTGAATAAAAGGAAAATCAAACAACACATAAGAGACTACATTAACAACGGCCATTTTAGAACGTTGTTGATCTCTCTGTAATAGTTTTAATAATATAATTGAATAAAAGAAGAAGAGATGACTTAAAAAAACAAAGAAAACTAAATGCAGAAACATAAAACATGAAACCTCTTTTAGACAAAAATTGTATAGAAAGGATGTTGCAAATTCGTTGAGATCATGAAAGATATATTATTATTAATTAACTTTCAATTGATTATTTAATGATAAAAAATACAAAAACAAAAAAGTAATATACGTATTGTTAACTAATTTTTTCAGTGTTTTATTGCCAATCATGAATTCCTTCACAGTTTTGTATTTATTATTCAGTGAAACTCGACAACCAGCCAATCGAAGCTTTGCGGTAAAGTATCCTTTGTTCTTCTATTTCCTTTTCTATTTTCGATTCTGCCTCAAAACCAATATCGAACAACATTATTTTAAACTCTACTCACTAGGAAATCCTGCTACTTGCCAAGATTGGCATGTGTCAATAAATTTCTTGGTTCTCTGTAATTAATTTCAAGAATGTTTCAAAATTTCCACTTTGACAATATGATAACAAAATCCGACAGAATTCAATAAAAGAATTTTTATCCGTAATAAATTTAAGCCCAATTTTATTCTATTGATAATGAATATAACATTTTCAAAGTAAAAAATATGAAAAAAGACCTTAATATCCAATCAATAAAATCTAAAATATCGCCTAAAAATATTTTTATTTCCTATCAACCACGGAGGCGCCTGGTGTTTTAAACTTTATAGGGGGTGCTTCATAATCAATAATTCAGTTAATTCTACCTGCCTGTTTATTTCATTAAGTACCAGAATTCTTTTAAAAAAATGATAATTATATATCTTAATACAGGAAAGCGTACTTTATTTCGATATATTCTAAATTACAAAATAATATAATAGTTCTTATACAACTTGGTTAATAAGATTATAAAATGATTGTAATAAAAACAAAACTTTATTCTTTAAGAATTGCTTTATAGAGTTCTCTGACACTTATTCTATAAAAACGTATTTGAAAGAATAAATATTAGTTTAATAATATCAATTTTATTATAATTAAATTTCATAAATCAATTTATGTTCAGTATATAAAAAATAATATTTCCAACCACATTCCAGTACGGAGCTTGGGATAGTCTCAACCTCAACCAACGGGTGTTAGACTTATAGTGACTATTTGTTTTTTCAGTAAATTAGTAGTCAAGTAAAATCACCTCGACCGGTTGTAAACGGATCCAGTCAATTTGTCGATTTATATCCATTTTTATTATTATAATTTGCTAAGAATATTATTTCGCAATGTTATTGATACACACAAACGGAAAACTTTTATTGCGTTAAAAAATGTCCGCCCAGGATTCGATCCCACGACCTCCGGAGGGGGGGAGGGGAGGCAGTCGAGTATGCTAACCACTTAGCCATACAGTCTAAGCCCGTTGGTTGAAATTGAGACTCCCCAGATCCCTTCCAAGAAATGAAAGGGAAATATATAATAATATAATTTATTATAAAATGTTTATAAGTTACATCTTTTAAAGAACGTTTAATTTTTTTTAATATTTCCAACAAAAACTATAAATATCTTATTTAATTATAATGTTTACTTTTAGAGAAATAAATTTCTAAATGTAAACTTAAGGTTTTTTAAATAAGATTTATAGTTATTTTTTGCATTTTCGTATCGAAAGATTAGCTCTTTGACATCAATTTGAGATTCATATAGCGTCACTTTCACGCACTAGTGAAAGTTTTGAATTTTTGTTTCACAAGTTAAAAGAAGACATAATCTACAAACAAATTTGTTTTAAAGTCAAAATTCTATCGCCATTTTGAACGATAAATTGCACATTTTTTAATCCAGCCCGTTAAATCGGTCAATTATAGACCGAAAACATGCCAAATAAAGACCATAATAACTCCTAATATTATTTTATTAATTTTTCTAATATTTTTCAATGAAAATACAAAAAACAATAAAAGCTGCTCGAGTGTAAACTCTTTTTTTTAACACTCGTTTTCACGTTTCGAGCACAACAAATATTTATGATTTTCCCCAAACCGAATTGCTTTTCTCACTGAAACCACCCACTCTTAAATACATAAAAAAAAACAATCCTTCAGATTCTCTTTTTATGAAGATTGGGTGTTTATACGTGAAAATTAATTATAACTTTGCCAACAAAGAACAATCAAAAAGTAATTTGAATGCAACTTTCCTGAATAATTGGATAATTGAATTAATACTATATGATGAACAAGTAGAAACCAGAAAGTGGTACAATTATCGTGACCTTTCTTTTGCTTCTATTTATAGAGGTCTGGAGAATTTGCAGGAACTATACTCATTTCAACTTTATTAAGGCAGTCTCATGTTGTCAATGTTAAATGATAGATTTCATTGAAACAATTTTTACGAATGCGAGTCTTTTGTTTTTATTATTGTAAATCTTAAAAAATTTTGAATTCTTTTGAATTTTCTTGCTAATTTATTTATTAGAAATTGTGTTTTATAATAGTTATTTAAACAACGTGTAGGAACAATGAACCATAATTAAACTCGAGTAGTGTTCTAGAAAACAAATGAAATGAGTTAGATACGAGTGTTTAATTATGTGATTTTCTAACCAGTTTTTTACAATATTTTATACAATTCGCATATTTATTATCTATTTTTCCGCGAAATATTAAGTAAAGAATGAAAAGACAACCTAAACACATACAATCAAGAGGAGTACTTGTCAAGCGAATACAACTTTTGGTCTCAATTTTTCAAAATATCACGGCAACCTTGCACTGTATCACTGATATATGCCCGTGATAGCAATAATCATTTAAACCACATTTCAAAGACAGTAAAAAATCGGTTTTTAGACCCAATCGTCTTCACACTCCTTAGTTTTGATTCAAAAAGCGACCGAAATTAATTACATTACTAATATTTCTTTTTCTAAAGAATTCTTTAAAGCATTAATGTTTTTTTATTATTAAAGTGTGACTTCCGTAAAAAAAATTCATCAATTTATATGAAAAGTTACTTTGATACTGAAGGTTTTGTTGTTAAATATTGACAAACTTTAACGAACGTTGGACATTATTGAAAACTATTACCCAAATTTGAGAATTTGTACTGAAGAAATCAAAATTTTTTAACAATATTGCGAAACCGTTATACTTGTTTATTTAAATTTATTTCTAATGAAAAAAATTCAAAGTCCATTTAATTTTTAAATTTGTCTCAAACGTTATAACGTTTAGCAGTAAATCAACGGCTAACGGTTTTTTAATATTTGAATTAAAAAAATTCGCTCTTTTTTTCGATATTTATTTGTTGTTGGGATTTTTAATTTTAAACTGTAGACTGTTAAACGACTTCTCCGGTTGAAAATTTAGCAACAACAACACACTAATAAAGCAACAAACATTTCCCTTTTTGACATTATTAAATTGTTTTTTAAAAGTGAAGAAGCCGAAGCCGGGAAATGGAGAAGCGGATAGAGTTGGAAAAGCGGGGCCGACCGGCGGAAAAGGTGAGTGCTGTGATAAGGATTGATTATGGGGTGAAAAGGAGGCGGCGAGAAACAAAGTTCAGTGCATTTGTGGGGGAGAACGAGAAATGCTTGGGTTACTGCGACCCAAGAGAAATGTGTAGTTCTGCGAAAAGGTCATTACCAAAACAAGATAACACGCCGCTTTTCGATCTAAGGCGCCGATAACTTGGTGACGTTTTTTCTTGCAAAAATACGCGACGGCTGCGAAAAGTGCATGGAAAACGTGTATTTTAATTGCGCGTTTTTGCGTTTCTTACGGCGCGAGCCGCTCTATTATCACTCGATTCCGAGAAAAACTGTTTTGGGGGCTCGTCGCCTCTTTTCCACTGGATTCAAAGTGCGAATTCAGCCTCCTTAGACCCAAGTCGTTCTAAAACGCATCGGTCGCCTTTTGCTTTTGTTTTCCGCAACATTTTTTTCAGTAGGCCGCGCAATCAATTTTAACTGCTGTTTGTTGGGCCAATAATAATCGTCTCGTCGCCGATATCTTATTTTCCATATTCGCAATCACCCATTTTTCTGGTCCCTCCTCACCATCTCTGTGCCGGTAACGCGTACCTGACTAACAACAAAGTCGTCGGGAATTTTTTCCGCGCCATTGTTTTGTTTGACAAGGCGTTAATTGGGTCAGAAAAATGCATACTTGACGAAAACCATCAAATCTTCTCCCAACAAACGAATTGCCTACTACTTCGATTTCGTTATTGAGACAATGATAAAATTTAAAAGAAGTTGATTTTAGATATATTATACTCAATAGATAAGCTTTATATATCTAAAATTTCATCAAATTACATACATTTGAAAAAGTAGATTTAAAAAAATTGGAAATCCAACACAAAATTGCAATTTTCAACGATAAAAACATAAGTCTTTATTTTCGGACGCAGGTCAGTCTTTGAAATTGACTTGTTTATCAGAGCCAACATTTGGACTTTGATGGCAAAACAATTGAATGTTTTCTACTTTTGAGAAACAGTTTGAGAACTGTTTGAAAATATGAAATTCTTTTCCGTTTCAATAATTTTTGTAAAAAAAAATAATTTTATTTTAATTTCCAGATCACAGAATTAAACTTGGACAATTGTCGGAGTACAAATATTGTGGGCCTCACAGATGAATTTTGCAATCTGACGACTTTGAGTCTGATTAATTCCGGTTAGTTTCTTTTTATACGGTTTTTTTTGAAAATGTTTTAATGAGTTTTATCACTTTCCAGGTTTGACCACATTAAAGGGGTTTCCAAAGCTACCCAATTTAAAGAAGCTGGAACTGTAAGTACACAATTGCGTTTAAATATTAGATACATCTTAAATCATTATCTTTATTTCAGTTCTGATAACCGGATCTCCAACGGACTCAATTATTTGGAAGTGAGCCCAAACATAACAAATCTGAATCTGTCAGGGAACAAACTAAAGGATTTCGAAGCCTTGAAACCGCTTGAGAATTTCAAACGGCTGGAAGTATTAGACCTGTTCAACAATGAAGCCACCACCATTGGCAACTACAGAGAGAAAATCTTCGCCTTGATTCCATCACTTAAATATCTCGATGGGTAAGTTAAGTTTTTACATATTCCGAGATATTAATTAAATGAAACCATAGACATCTGTCGTAAAAGGATAAAATGGAGTGTAGTTACTTATACAACTATGTCGATAAGACACAAAACTAGGGTTTTTTAAACTCACGAGTATAGTGAGTGTTGTACGTTTAAAAATGCTTATGTCCGTGTTTTATACAAGTATATGCTTTTTTAAAAGAAATTAACATAATATGTAATCAAAAACCTATTGATTTTATTCAAATAATTTACTCACTCGTCTCTTTACGTAAGCTTTGTCTCCTCTCCTATTTCTTTATGAACGATATTGGACTGAATGTATGTTCAAACGACCCGCCTTTCGCCAACCGCTCACGTGGGTAGTAAAAGTCAAACAGTATAAAGAATGGCTTTTTGTTACATTAGAGATGGGACTTCTATTATTTCTTGTCTAATATTCTATTGCTCAGTTAAATCCACATCATAAACACTTTGGTTATTATAAAATTACGCTTTAATAATAAAGAAAATTAATTAGATCTTTTAAAATTCTTTAAAACACTATAAAACGTATTTGATAGAACAAAAATTAGTGTGTAATATCAATTTTATTTAACACAAATTCATAAAAGATCTTTTATACAATTTTGTATAGTAATAGTG
>JXOV01007775.1:6205-57153 GCA_001014945.1 Clogmia albipunctata | reverse complement strand
AGTGGTCAAGCGATCACGTCAGCCCCTAGGAACAGGTATATTTTTGGAAATTCCAAAGACATTAAGGGCTGATAATACTNGTTGGAGAGACAACTGAATAATTTGTCACCTGATCAGGAGATTTTAAACCCTTGTGATGGGCGTTAAAATTGAGTGGGAGTGGTCAAGCGATCACGTCAGCCCCTAGGAACAGGTATATTTTTGGAAATTCCAAAGACATTAAGGGCTGATAATACTTGAAAATATTTTTTTCAAAACTTTTTATTTAATAATTTATTAGTTTTAAAGGAAATGAATCGATGAAATAGCATTTTTACAATTAATAAAAAAAAATAATCAAACTGAATCTAATTTGTACGAACTTATTACTGAGATACTTATAATTTATTATTGACCATTAGCAGATCAATTCTCAAATTAGGTAAATTAAATATTACGAAAGCGTTTTATTTTCACATATAAAACTCAAATGTTTCCTGTTTATCAAAATACCCTTTTAAGATTTTAATATTGTGTAAAAAGACAAATTGTATTTAAAAATAATGAATGTCCAAAAATATTAATTAAATGTTATTGTTTGTTAAAGATACATTTTATTAAATTAAATCAAATACATCATCCCTTAAATTGATTTTCACCTAAATTTTAACACTTTTTTGTATTTACAGCAAAAATTTAAAAATCTACGTACTCTTAACAAGGGTCAGAAGCAATGCATAATTAGTTAATTTTTTGCATATCTACAAGAAAATGAACCAGTTAATAATAATAATATCAATTAGAGCATTTTTTAAATGGGAACAGCTAGATAATAGATATATTCCTCAACTGCGAATAATTAAGTGAAATTTTAATTCTGTGTACAATAATGAAAATCGAAAATATAATTTCGTACACATTTAATGTGTTAAATTATTTGAAAAATACTATCGTTTATATTAGCTGTATGATTTCGTTTGCAAACTTTACATTACTTTTCTGAAACATTTTAAAAGTGCCTTAATTTGTTCGTCAGTTATTTTTCTTCACCCGTATTTCATCTAGTTGTTCAGCGATTTTAGTTACAAAAAAGTTGAAAAACCAATGTTTTCGTTAAATAAATCTATATGTTTTATATTAATAATTTATTTAATTTTAAAAAGAATGTTTAATTAGCTTTTCAAACGAAGTTTTTCGAAAAACTTCTATGATAATACAAAGCTACAAAAAGAACTATATATTGAAAATATCTTAGAGCTTACATTTTTTCTACTAAAAGCAGCAAAATTTCATAAATTCACAATGCCTTTGCAATCGAATGTACCTCATAATACAAATAAATTTTTTTTTTTATTTCAATATCAATTCCGAAAAGTTTTAATGATAGAAATTATTAAAAAGCGATTAACCAGTTAATAATGAATTAATTATATTAAAATACATAACCTTACAAAATATTTGATTAGATCAAGTACTGACTTATTCGTGGAAAAAAATTCGCAAAACAAAACCTGCAAAGTAAACTAATTCATCATCATGGCATCGAATCCTAACAAAAGGATTCATCAATGATTAATTACGGGAAACTTGTTCATCTCCTGCTTGTATCAAATTGAATAATATTGTTTTACAGTTTTGGTACATAATTTTATGCCCATTAAAGAGGCTATTAAAAAAACCTCTCTTAATTCATTGGAAATAAAATGCCTATCATCGGAAAACACGCTCAAATTACATGATTTCCACAAATCAACAAATATTTCCATTAAACCTGTTTAAAACACAATAATGTAACATATTATTTGTTACTTTGTGGGTATTGGTTTTGTGTGCGACCCTTTTTTCTTTACATTCTCGGTTCTCCTGTGTCCTAGGAGCCATAAAAGGATTAAATACGGTAATTCCTTTGATAGGGATGGAGTGGCAGACAGACCGACAATTAAAAAGTAATTAACATACAGGGCAATAAAACATCTATTGATATGGGGTAATCCCAGAACTAGTAATTTTCTAGAAAAATTATCTTCAAAACAAAATTCCTGTAATTGAAGATACTTATTGCCAATACAACATTGTGTTTGTCGTTTTGATTTTGTTCATTACAATCCTTTTCGTTATCACATCTCCTTGGTCTAAATGACATAAACAGATTAAGAGCTNGAATAATTGAATCATAAACAGTAATTCGACATAACAAAGAGGGTTATCTTAAAAACTAAATTCCTGTATTTGAAGATGCCTTTTAGCAATACAATATTGTGTTTGTTGATTGAAACTCTTTTCTTTGTTATATCTCCATGGTCTAAATGACATAAACAGATTAAAAGCCATTGTTCTTTTATTGAAAGGGATACAAAAGCAGACTGTCACCCAAATAAAGAGCAATTAATGTACCCAGCAAAAAAAAACACCTGTAGGCATGGGGGTAATCGTAAAACGTGTAAGTTTGGTTGGAAATTTCTAGAAAAATTCAATCCAAGAGACGGCGAAAAAGAAATTTTAATTAAATTTTACCGTAAAAAAAATCAAGAATTGTCTTGTATCAATACTTCTATTGATACAATTATTTTCTTAAATTGAAGAAATTTTGGCAAATTTTTCTCTTCAGGTCCATTCGACTGGGAATGCGTCGAATAAGCGCTGATTTAATTGTTATTCTATAGACTTTTCTTGACCGCAAAAAAAATTAACACCTAACTGTCTGCCGCGCCTGTAATTTACACGAACATACACAGAACTTTTGACTAAATTAATTGGACCCTTTTTCAGAAACCAATTATTATTACTCGATCAATGTGTTCGGGAAATTCGTGGACTCCTCAAAAGGTAATTCCGGTGAAATGTGTTTTTCGCAAGTAAATATAATTTTTTATCTATTTTGTGAAAACGAATAACGATTTGTAATAAAAAAATTATATCAATTAAATTAATTTAATTCGTGTCTTGCAGTGGAGTGGCCTGACTAAAAAGATTTGACTAATGATAATCGAACCTGACTTAGTTTAAATTACGAATTACTCATTTCAATTATTTTACTCTACCCGTTCTCGAATTATTTAAGGCCATTTAAAAAGTTTTCTTTATAATAATTATAATATATTACAATTTTTTAAAACATTGCATTAGTTTGGAGATATTCTATAAATTTAAAACAATGTGATTAATAAAATTTAAATTTAATTTTCATATTTCTATTTTTTGGACATTTTAGAAAGAACCCCCAAGTTTTTCCATTAGAAATAGTTTTGTTCTTTTTCGCGGTTTTCATAAAGTACATAAGTCATTCTTTAAATGGCCAAATTATAACCAATTTAATTAAAATTTTTAAACTCAAACTGATCACCGAGTGCACCGACAACATTTTCAAAATAATACGTATATTTAAGAGGATAAAAATATATTTTTTTTATTATTTTCTTTCTTAAATTTTTTTTACAAAGTGTTTTATATTTTGTTTCAAATTTTTTTAATATAATTGTTTTGTATTTCTTTAAATGTTTTATTAATAGTATTTTTGCATCTTTTTATGTTTTTACCTCTTTAAAAATAGGTAGAGGATTGGAAATGGACACCAGTAATCAATAAATTTACGCATCAATTTTCCGAAAAACTAGAAAAAGGAATGCATTTTGCACCGTCAAGTGCAATAAACCCGAAATTCCAATTTCGTTTTCCTATGTTGTACGTTCTTCTCGAACCAGACCGGGGCAATAAAGTGCTTCTCATGAAGAAAAGCGGTTCGCTATCCTTTTTGAGGCTTTTGTACAAGACAAGCAGATTTTGCTGGTCCCAACTTGGGACAGGAAACTCGGGGATTTCCGACTCCGTTACCGGCTCGTCCTCCGGCGCCGCCGTTGCCTCATCTGCTGCTGCTGGGCCGCCGCCTTCTTTATCCGCTGCTGCTGGCTCCTCTGCAGCGAGTCCGAGTGCCGCGAGGGCACCGGTCTCTCTCTTCTCGACCTCCCTGCACAATTTGGCTATGTAAGCGTTAGCGGTGCCGAGTTTGAAGTTCTCGCTGAATTCTTGAAGAGTGGTGATTTGAAACTCTATTGCCAAGAGGGCCAGTCCGGCCATAGACTCTACGGCGATTTACTCTTGCTCGTTCATCTCGATGTCCATTTCGAAACTAATTAATTATTGACCAGTAGCTGATCAATTCTCAAGTCGGGTATATTTAATATTACTTGGGCTTTTGATGTTGACATTTATAAAACAATTATTTTCTTTATATCAAAACACCTTTTTTTATTTTACTATTGTGTATGTAATAAGAATAAAAAATAAATAAATAAATTATTCCCACGACATTCACGACGGAACAAGGAGTAGTCTCAACCTCAACCAACGGGTGTTAGACTGTACACGACTGTTTGTTTTTCAGTGTATTATTAGTCAGTTAATAGCACCTAAGACCGGTTGTAAACGGATCCAGTCAATCCGCCCAATTCATTGATTTGTTTGCGTCATCATTTATAATTCGCTATGAATATTATTTCGTAATGTTATTGATATACACAAATGAAAACTTTTTTCGCGCTAGAAAAATATCCGCCCGGGATTTGATCCCACGACTTCGAGGAGAGTGTATAGGGTGCTAACCACTAATAAGAATAGTTTAATAAAAAAATGAACAATTTAATAAAAAAAAATATATAACAATTAGCATATTTTAAAATAATGAAAACCTTGCTTAATAAATTCCACATCTTTATCGAAAAGTAGATTTTACTTTTCGCAAATTGGTTCTGTAACGGTTTACTTTTCGGCACGGAGGGCTGAAATAATTCAAAATTTACACGCAAATTGTCACCAAATTTCAGACTTCAAACTCAGTAATTCTGGACGTTGCTGTTGTTGGCGAGCTGTATCGTAACTCATGTTTATCTTCTCTCATCATTCATTCCTATCAACTTTCCAATATCTTTCTGTGTAAATCAAAAACATTGACAAAAAATATCTAGTGAATCTATAAAGAAGAATGCGATAGTTTTTGAAATTGGGAATGACGCCATAATTAATTATTAACCAATTAACCAATCTAGGTATTTTTACCTAATACACTAAGATAAATGATTATTAATAGTTATCGTGTTAACTCCCAATGTCCCTCACAAGAAATTTATTATAATAATATTTGTTAGATCTAAGTTGTTCTAAAAAATTAAATATTAAAAAATTTCAAACAAAGCAATCATTTATTTCAATGATACTCGTACAATACAGATACAAATACTTTTTTGCCTTAGTATAAACTACTTTTTGTGAATAAATAACGATATTATAAACCCAATAATAAACACAACAAATATCACTAAGAAAACTGCATTATCCACCCATTGCGTTTTGTAGTCATCCTCAGGTTGGTATTCGTAATCTTTTGCACGATGAGATTCGTTCATATATTCACAATCGTGTTTGACACAACTGACAGTTGGTGGGGAGTTTTTTAAAAATTCAGTTAACACTTCTTTAATATTACCTTCGGCAATGCTTGACTTATTTTCAAGCATCCGGAGTGCATACGGTTTCATCCAGTCGGTGTAATTTTCTCGAATACTTGACGCTATCCAAAGAGCTTCATCGTGAAATTTTCCATTAATTTCTACACATCCCCAAACAACAAGTGTGGAGTCCATAGTCTTAAATGCCACTTTGACATCCGATTTAAATGTACATAAAGGAGATGGTACCCACATTTTTGATAAAATAAATTCATGTTCCAAATTGTGATTGTTCCTTCTAATACCTATGGGTTGTGAACAATCCCTTCGTTCTATCCAAAAAATATCATTTGATTTTGCTATATATAACCCACCATATTTTTTCGTTGCAAAAAGTGGGTCTCTTTCTCGGTTTTTATCAAAGGGCACTTCATAAATAATTTCGTAATTTATTTCTCCACGGCTCCAGTTTGCAGAAACTATTTTTGGACATTTTCCGTTATACACCAGTGCGGTCAAAGGATCAAATCCTAATAAAAATAATATTAATAATACATTTGAGACACTCATTGTACGTGGAATTGTCTTGAATAATATATTGTACAAAAATGCACTTTAAAGTAATTACTTCAAACAAATAATTTGGAAAAGGTCCGATTCTCGAAAACAAATTGCAACCAAATGTAATGAAGATATAAAATAATTCTCCTTTAATAATGGTCCTAATGATTATTCATTGATTTACAAAGTTTTTAATTGAAGAAAGTCGTTAAAGTCGTTTAATATTGATATCAATCATTGCATAACAATTGAGGTTAAATGGATATTTACAACTTATTAATTTAGCATCGACTATTATGCAATGTTTCTATACAAGAAAACAATTAAATTTTTATTTCAACTCAAATTATGTAGTTGATTGAACTATGATGACATTTCGTTGAAATTTACATTCCAATTATAATACGTTGTTTTGTTTTTCATTTAAAATAATTATATTTAAATTCACTTAAATTTGTTTAATCCAAAAATTGGAAATTAGATTTCTAAACCTGAGTTTCAAAGTAAAATTACATAATTACACACGAAATAAAAGTACCTAAAATGTTTAATAAATTTTCTTTCCTTTGTCCATAGGAATTCGAAATAATAATAGTTTGCAATCAAAATTGTAAGATTACGATAATTGAAGGCTTATTTAGAAATAATTTTACCACATAATAAGATATAGTATATTAAATTTAAATCAAAGATTCCAAACTTTGTACTCATGGGGTCAGATTAACCATTTTCATTGCGAGGAGAACTGCCCACTTTGTAACACTAAGGAGAAGGACACTATCCCTCACTTCATATTCGGCTGCCCGGTGATCGCTGGTTATAGACCTGCCTGTTTCCAAGATTTTCCGGGCTCACATCTTCAACGACTAGCGGGACTTTTGCGGTCCGGGGACGCCACAGCGGTCGTTGGGCTGCTGGGGTTCATGGGCGATGCTCTACGATTTCGTCGCTTTGTTCGGGACTGTATGTTGCGATGATGCGATTCAGAAGTTTTGCCATTCCTTTTAATGATAACACCACAGGAGAGATTAGCCCTCCCAATGGATGCCTTCCGCACTGCAGGGTTTAGTTAGATATATATATTATTTTGATTTGCGTATGTAATATTAATCATATAATGGGCATTGCCTTTAAAACATTATTGAAAATAAAAATAAATAATAAAATATTAAATTTAATCGCTTAAGTAATCTTAAAGACCTAGGAAATACATTTACAATTAAATTGTTACATAGAATATATTTTACAATTCTCAGTTTATTTTTAAACCAATTTTACTTTTTTTACATTTCTACGGTAAACATTATTCAATTTCGAAGTAATTACCTTATCTATTAATTATTTTTCATTTTTAAAAAATATATAATGCTTGATTTGTATAAAAAAAAATAATTAATTGAAATAAAATATCTAATCATTCATACGAAGTTGTAACAGTTTTATATCTATGGCAAAATCAACAAATCCATTTTATTTGACATTTATGAGAATGCCTAAAATTCACTTTCATTCGCCAACATAAAATTCGAATGACATTTATATGCCAATGGAATTATTTGCAAATAAGACTGAGTTTCAATTATTGTCGATGAAATTTTTTCTTCCTTTTCATCCCAACAGGGGGATATAGGACACTTTCAAAGCAAGCTCTGTCTGTGTTTCGTTAATCATTGTTAATTGGAATGAGTGATCAGCTCATTGTCGATTAAAATCATTTGATTTTACTACTTTTTGATCCTTATAATGAATTAATTTTTGGAATCATTGCATAAAAAACTGTCTTACAATTCTAGTAAGAAACATGGAAGGTTTTCAACCCCAACCAACGAATTCACACATTTCATGACTATTTGTTTTCAGTGTATTATTAGTCAATTAATAGCACCTAGACCAGTTGTAAACGTCAATCCGTCCATTTCATTTAGTTTTTTGCTTTACTATCTATTGCTTTGGACGAAGAATGGACCGCTGGATATAGAATTAACACTGTTTTTAAAACAAAATCCTAACTTACAAGAATAGTAATAAACACCAGTTCCGGCGATCGGTTCCCATAATTTTAATCATCTCAACCAGGCAACTCCATTGGAAAACACAAAATATTGAATTAAATATATTTAATTTGCTTAAATCAAATGTGATCCTCTAACGAACATTTCAATCATTTATTGAGTCCGAATAATCGGCAATTTCTCTTTATTGATTAGTCCTGATGGTCAGAAGCAGTTTATTGTAGCGGTGAAGCAGTAGACAAATAGACAATTAAAGATCAGTTGATGAACAGGACAATAAAATATATTGTACATGGGCTTATCCCGAACAGGTAAGCTCAGCGACAATTTCTCGAAAAATGGGTTCAATAAAAAAATTATGATTTATTGCGCTTAATTAATTTTTTTATGCATTTTAAAACCAATTGAATATATGTTACAACTTTTAATAATTCAAATTGAAAGACCTGTCATTTTAATTGTTAATTTTCAAATTTAAAATATTATAAAATGATTAAATTGAATTTTTTGTTTTGTTTTTGAGGTGTGAGATCCATATAAATCATAAGAGTAGCATAATAGGTTTTTAAATTTTATTAGTATTGACTTTTTTTAAACTGCTTATTATTAATTTTGTAAATTATAAATATACATTTCAAATTTAAAGTTTTAAATCCTTTCAGTGTTCTAAGTAAAAAAACAATATAAATTTTAAACTATGAATGCATACATAAAATATGACAAATTAGCATCAAATTTTTTAATCCTTACCTTCACTTTAAAAAGTCAAAAAGATTTAAAAAGTATACCTCAAATCAATAAAATCAACAAAAGTGAAATCAACCAATTTAAGAACCTGAAAAATAAAATGCAAAATATCAATCAAATATAAATGATAAACATAGGATTATGACAATTTAAATTTATTTGCAACAGAATATAATTAAACTATCATTAATCTCAAAACATTTTTCCACGATATGTGTGTTTGCGGGGCTTATATTCTTGATAGTCGTCGTCTT
Source organism: Clogmia albipunctata (assembly GCA_001014945.1). Classification (NCBI taxonomy): domain Eukaryota; kingdom Metazoa; phylum Arthropoda; class Insecta; order Diptera; family Psychodidae; genus Clogmia; species Clogmia albipunctata. The sequence goes on along the minus strand of JXOV01007775.1, from coordinate 48,159 downwards.
CAGAATCGACGTAGTTGAGATTCTGCGCCTTCAAGATCATTATCTTCTCCTCTATGTCCTTTCCAAATTTGAAATTGAAATCAGCCGTGTGCGTATCCTCAGAATCCTCGATGTGGTTGTGCTGCTTCGCCTTAAATACCCTGACCTTGGCCTCCTTGTCCTCAAATACGAGGTTTAACATCGTCGGCAAATTAGCGTCTGAGAAATAGGTTTCATCGTCACTTCCGCTGCTGTAGGCTGAGTCGTCCGATTGCTCCTGATTGACTTCTGTGTACCTTTTCCTCTCCGTCGTGTACTTAGAGGTTGCACCTTGCACATACACCTCCCACTGCGCTGATTTTTTGGATTTCGTCGTCGCTCCGAATAGTCCTCGCCACAGTTTTGCACACTCGGAATCACTCGACCACAAGTACTGCTCGTATTTACCCAAGCAGAGATGATCTTGGGTATCGTCAACAATTTCTCGGAAGTTAAGCACTGATCGATAATAAGCGGCACTTTGAAAATCCATTTTGGATGTATTCTTCTCAAGGTTTGGGAAACAACTGAATAATTTCGCACTTCATCAGGACCTTTTAAACCCTTGCGATGGGTGTCAAAATGGAGTGGGGGTGATTGAGCGATGATCACGTCAGCCTGTTAATTCCAAATTCAATCAGGGTTCATAATCCAGTCCCTAATGGCATAACGTAATACAGCACAGGCAAATTATTGAAGTGGTGGTTATAGCGAAAGGATTGAAGATTATAAGTCTAAATGGGATATTTTATATTACGTCAAAAAGACTTTTTGTCAAACTTTTGCAAAACAAATAAAAATCATTAAAGTTTTATTTCTTTCTAATTAAATTGTTGTTGGTGTAAATTCCGTTTTTAACGAGAAAATACGAACCGTTAGGCGATTTTACATCCAAGCAGAGTTATTTTTTTAACTTCAATTTAAATATACAACAACCCAATTAAATAAATATTTCCCGTTACAACGGTTACTATTTGACCGATTATCGGTCTCTATGTGACCTCAATAACGCCCTGGATTAAAAATTGTTCAGTTTATCATTCAAAATGACATTAAAGTTTTATATTGAGAGACATAGGTACAAAGCTAGATTAAGACATTCTTGCTTTTAACAGTGAAATCAAAATTTTCAATAGTTCAATAAAGTGACGCACTAAGAAACTCAAATCGATTTGGAAAAGCCAACCTTTCAATGCAAAAGAGTATTTTATGGTATCCCGCGAACAAAATGAGAAATGTCCTTTTTTTGTCGAAAATTTTAAAAGGCATTAAGTACCGTAAACAATTTCAAAGGTGAATCATAGAAATTCATTTAAAGAGATTTCAAAAATTCTTTCAATTACTTGATTTGCAATTTCTTCTTTCGGCAATTTACTGTCTTTTTACCCACATGCTTTATAATCCGGTATGCTGATTGATCTTGAATTCCCCTTCTGCGCACTTAATCCTTTGATGACTCAATGGTCTTAAGCAATGAGAATTATTTTTCAATTATAACATTCAGGACAATAAAGTTAGTCCCAGAAACAATATTTTAAAAATGCATTTAAATTTTTTAAATCATTATAAGCTTTTGCCTTGAAGCACAAATTACTACTTTATAATTTTTAATATTTTAATAGGAAAATTATTAAAAAGCGATTAAATAGTTGATATTAAAATAATTACATAAGTATACATAACCTCACAAAATATTTATTTAGTTAAGTACAGACTTGTTCGTGGAAAATAATTAGCAAAACAATACTTGTAAAGTGAATTATATCATCATCATGGCATCAAAATAGTGATGTCAAATATCGACATTTTCAAATATCAATGATTACTGATTACTTTTTTCAAAGTATCGAATCTTAAATATTCGATATTGATACTTTTTCACTTTTCTATACGTTAATTTGGTCATCGATTTCTCAAGTTAAAAGCATTCATGTAAACGTATATTATATTATTATTTTTAATATTATATTGTACATTATTTGTTACAGTTACAATATTTAAAATTTTTATTAATAAACAGAACATATGAGATTTTGTCATCGCTTTCATTTTACATTTTATAAGAAATACCTTGATCTAGTCGTCAGTAAATGAAATTTAATGAAAACTGTTATAATTCCACTTCAACCAAACACTTTTTTCAAATAAACAAATTTAAATCAATATTTCAATCAGTACATATTATGCATTGTAAACAGATGAAAATACTTTTAAAATTTTCTAAGGTGAATCATTGAAACTCGTTCAGGAGATTTTAAGGATTGTTCAAATTACTTGATTTTCCTATTCCTTATTTGGACAATTTATTTCTAGGATTCCAATAGTTCTAGAAATTTTTAACTAAGCTCACTTGTTCTGGGCTTTCCCCATGCAAACAGGTGCTTTATTGCCCTGTATTTTAATTGATTTTAAACTACCCATCTATCTGTCGTCAAAGAACGAGCCGTTTAATCCTTTTATGACTAATTGAACTTAAGCAATGAAAACCGACAAACCAATTATCACAAAGTGACAAATACAATCAAATAAAAAAATGAGCCATAATCCTTTCGTTCTTTCTATTTGAACCTATCAATGAATCATTAAGAAACGATTTTATATTATATTATTATTATACACTCCACCTGTAATAATCACATCTTTGAATTTCAATTATGAACCTGTAAATGAAACTATTCAGTTTGCAAATCTGCACCGTATACTATGTAGAGAGTTGAGTAATAAAACTGGATGTATTTGTTGTAATAAGTCGGCGCCCATAATGAGATTACAGGTTGAAAAGTAATAAGCAAATATATTCTTGAGTGTGAATATTCAAAGGATTTTATTGGGATAACTTAATGCTACCTCATTAAAGGGATTATCGGCAAATGTGTAGATTTTGAAAAAATTAAATAATCATGCACCGATTCTGTTCAATTTAATGAGTACGTGGGTTACGCACTTATTCTCAAAATGGGATATTTTTAAATGGATCAAGTTCTATTACACAAATCAATAGTTTTAAATTGCAATTTTCTTAATACTCAATTTCTAAGAAGGTTCACAAGAGAATCTGATAACTGTCATTATTTTATTGAAGGCATATCTTCCGCACCCCGTTTCAACCGTATTCAAGGATAAAATTTCAATAGTTTGGCAAAAACTTGGGATGAAAAAAAATTACCTCGAAAGTGAAATGAAAAAGAAACTAAAGTATTCGCCTGAAAGTGAATTTCTTCTTTCGACAATTTACTGTTTTTTTATCCAATCTTTCTAGAATTTTCTATCCGAGCATACTGGTTCTGGGACTAACAGGTACTTTATTGTCCTGTATTTTGTAATTGAAAAATAATTCTCATTGCTTAAGACCATTGAGTCATCAAAGGATTAAGTGCCCGTCCTTTATTGCCTACTATGCCACTAGTACAGTAGGCAGAAGGGGAATTCAAGATCAATCAGCATACCGGATTATAAAGCATGTGGATAAAAAAAACAGTAAATTGCCGAAAGAAGAAATTGCAAATCAAGTAATTAAAAGAATTTTTGAAATCTCTTTAAATGAATTTCTATGATTCACCTTTGAAATTGTTTACGGTACTTAATGCCTTTTAAAATTTTCGACAAAAAAAGGACATTTCTAATTTTGTTCGCGGGATACCATAAAATACTCTTTTGCATTGAAAGGTTGGCTTTTCCAAATCGATTTGAGTTTCTTAGTGCGTCACTTTAATGAACTATTGAAAATTTAGAGTTTCAATATTAAAAACAAGAATGTATTAATCTAGGTTTGTACCTATGGCTCTCAATAAAACAATTCTTATGCCATTTTGAATGATAAACTGAACAATTTTTAATCTAGGGCATTAACAAGGTCACATAGAGACCGATAATGGCTCAAATAGATACTAATATAACGGGAAATATTTATTCAATTGGCTTGTTGTATATTTCAAATGAAATTAAAAAAGTTATAACTTACTTGGTTGCAAAATCGCCTAACGACTCGTATTTTCTTGTTAAAAACGGAAATGTAGCACAAATAACTATTAAATTACAAAGAAATAAAACTTTCTTGATTTTTAAATGAATTGTACCTATTTCATTGTTTTGCATCCGATTTTTAACCTATTTAAGATCCAATTAAAATCATTGTATTTTGTCTGTAAAACGGTATTATTTAAATTTTAAGAATTAACTCAATAATTACTTTAAAATGGTGTGCCTTTCACATTAAAATTGTAAAAGTTAGGTAGCAAAATCTCATTTAGATTTTTAAGAATATATCATACAAAGCACGGAGAAAAGGTCTTTTTGAAGTAATATTTTTATTTTAATATTCCATTTAAACTCATAATCTTTAATCCCTTTGCTATAACCACCACTTCAATAATTGGCCTGTGCTGTATTACGTCATCCCATTAGGAGCTGGACTATGAACCCTAATTGTATTTGGAATCAACAAAAAGGTACCTGATCCTAGGCTGACGTGATCACTCAATCACCCCCACTCCATTTTAACACCCATCGCAAGGGTTTAAAAGGTCCTGTTGAGGTGCCAATTTATTCAGTTGTTTCCCAATCCTTGTGAAAAATACATCCAAAATGGATTTTCAAAGTGCCGCTTATTATCGATCAGTGCTTAACTTCCGAGAAATTGTTGACGATACCCAAGATCACCTCTGCTTGGGTAAATACGAGCAGTACTTGTGGTCGAGTGATTCCGAGTGTGCAAAACTGTGGCGAGGACTATTCGGAGCGACGACGAAATCCAAAAAATCAGCGCAGTGGGAGGTGTATGTGCAAGGTGCAACCTCTTCTAAGTTCACGGCGAAGAGGAAAAGGTACATGGAAGTCAATCAGGAGCAATCGGACGACTCAGCCTACAGCAGCGGAAGTGACGATGAAACCTATTTCTCAGACGCTAATTTACCGACGATGTTAAACCTCGTATTTGAGGACAAGGAGGCCAGGGTCAGGATATTCAAGGCGAAGCAGCACAGCCACAACGAGGATTCTGAGGAGACGCACACGGTTGAATTTAATTTCAAGTTTGGAAAGGACATAGAGGAAGAGATAATGATCTTGAAGGCGCAGAATCTCAACTACGTCGATTCTGAAGACGAGGACGATCAATATTATAAGCCTCGCAAACACACATATCGTGGGAAAATGTTTTGAGATGATAGTTTAACACATTCTTAATTATATTCTGTTGCAAATAAATTTAAATGGTCAAAATTCTATGTTTATCGTTTATATTTGATTGATATTTTGCATTTTATTTTTCAGGTTCTTAAATTGGTTGTGTACACTTTTGTTGGTTTTATTTGTTTGAGGTGTAATTTTTACACCTTATTGACTTTTTAATGTTGTGGTTGAAGGTAAGGAATAAAAAAAATTTAAGCTTGTGTTATATTTTATTTGTATGTATTTTTGGTTTTATATTTGTATTGTTTTTAACATACAACATCGAGAGATTTTAAAAATTTAAATGGGGCATTTATCATTTACAAAATTAACAATTAGCAGTTTAAATAAATTATTATTATTAAAATTTTAAAGCCTTTCATGCTACTTTTATAAGTTATATGGAGCTCACGCCTTAAAAACAAAAACGTTTTAATTTAATCATTTATAGTATTTTAATTTCAAAATTCACAATTATAAAACTTCCTGCTCCAATTCATGTCATTTTGTATTTTGAAATAGATTTACAGTCATTGATTTTAAAACGAATCAGAAAAACAATTAGGCGCATTGAATCATAAGAATTTTGTAATGAACCCATTTTTAGAAAAATTTCCACTGAGCTTACCTGTTGGGATTAGCCCATGTGCAACAATCCGTTTCTATTCCTCTGTTCATCAACTGATCTTTGGTTCCACGTTTATTTATTGCTACGCCGCTACAATAAAAGAACGGTTGCACTTAAACCGCTTATGCCCCTGAGGAGCAATGGAAGAGATAAAGAAAGAGAAAATGCCGATTACTTGAATACTCTAACACCAGGATTGAAATTTGCGGTTGATGAACAGCAATTGATAATAAACAACTTACATATATCAATTTTATTTAACTATTGGTGTTTTGTAGTGGGGTTGCCTGGTTAAGAAGATTTGAACTATGGGAATCGAACACCAGACTTAGTGTTAATTGCAATTTATTTTAACAAGAATACAAATTATTCTTTGTAATTATTAAACTCACAATTTATAAACCTGTTCTAGATTTTGAAATATGCAAACAATATGTTTTTACATAAACTTTACTTTAAAGGTTTTAATTTCCATCTGTTAAATTTTAACATCGAAAGTGGTGTAAAAGTATTTCTTCATGGCTTCAAGATCATCAAATAGTTTGTTTTTTAAACCAAACAAATATTAACAGGATAATAAGGAGAATTCGACAAATTAATTAAAAACTAGCTGAGAACTTAATATTATTTTCAAAATTCGGATCATTTTGGATTGACTCGAAAAGTAATATTAACTTTGTGTCGTTCTTGTAATATTATATTAATAATTGGTCTTGGCGATTCTTTTTTTCAAAACATAATTTCTTAGCTCTATTTGTCCAATATTTAAGCTATTTCCCTCAACGTAATACCTTAAAAGAGTAAACCTTAAATTTGGGTCTTAAATAAAACCTTATCAATTCCAGAAGCATTTATTTTCACTCTTTCCTGATACTGAAATCCATTAAAATCTGTATAAAATAGGGGATCTTTGTTGTTCAAATCCGTTTAAATTCCAGATAACAAGTTCATTAATAAATCGTTTTAAATATAAATAGTTTCTTTTAACGGAATATTTGAATTCACTATCATAATTGTCATAAAAGTAGATAGGGAAAGCGACAGCGTACAGAGAAGGTGATTTCCATCATTCCAGGAAGTTATAATTGTGCAACAATTTATTGATGAGTTGTTTGGCCCAGTTATATTATAGTACACAATCAATTATTATATAATATAGTGTAGTGTAGTATGGTACAACTTAATATAGTATAGTATAGTATTTTATGATGTAATATAGTATAATATATTATATTATAATTTATCTATATATTTCAAATACTAATCGTTTATATTACTGGCAGTTACAAAGATAACAGATAAATACGAAGATTGGAGAATATCTGACTGCTCAACCCAGGACCTCGTTATATTTATTCAGGGCCTACTAAAATTAGTATGTTGGGGGCCGACTGATGTGGAGTGCTTAGTATGTTAAGATCTGGAAGCCATTGATGTCTGTAACTTAGGAGTGAATTCCCAGTCTATTTGTTACAATTATCGAAGCTAAGTAATAATTTATTTATTATAATTAAGTATTTATTAATTAAACTTTTATCCAATACCGCCAGATAAATTGCGTAATTTTTGCTCATAATAAGGGTTAAAACTTACCTTTCTAACTGTTTATCTCTTACTAACCCCAACCTTTTTTCTTATACCATCATTCACTTATTCAATTCATACTAACTGTCCAAATTACTAACATTGAACCTTTCCTGAAAAGTGGCGAAATCTATACTGCCCTAGTGTGCAGTGCCGAATGGCGGGGCTAATAATCACTTTTTTCCTATTCCATCATAAAGTGCCAATACATATTTATAACTATTACTATATCTGTAGCAATAGGGCCAGTCTACAATAAACATACTCGCAGTCCAAATTTTTTTAGATGGTTTTTTAAGTCGAGGTGAGGGAAAGAAATATTGATATGTTAGAAGAATAATAAAAAGGTATTACATATACACCTTCTAATAAAAGTTACAAAACAAAACTAACACTAACTTCATTTTAAATTTTTCCTTTACCTTACCTACTGTTTATCATTAACTAACCCTAAGCACCTCCTTATACTGTGATTGACCTATACTGCCCATGTGAGCAAAGCCGAATGACAGTTCATTTGCACATATATCCTATCCAAAGTAGATAGCGAAAATGCCTACGTGAGGAGGAGGCGATAGGCGGCACCCATCAATCCAAGGAATCACGATGGTACAACGGTCCGGTGATCATTCATATGTATTTTTATATATGAGTGAGGGCTATAACTCAGTCATGGGTTGTTTGGTCCAATTATACAATTCAATACAATCGTAATTGTATGTGTTGATAATTTTCCCAAAAAAATTAAACATATAATGTCACAAATTAAAATGATGTTCATATAAGTAATACAAATTATTGTTAAATGACATTTAAATACAGACCTAATTGTTGAATAGAAATACTTACCAAATAGGTCTTCAAAATATTAATTAAAATAAAAAACCTTGTTTTTCACTATTGCAATTTTAATGTTATAATAGTTTTCTGTCTTTTTTAATGAGAAACACCGGCTGTTTTTTTTTATTTAAATATCCTATATACTGGATATAATAATCATAATAATAATCATAATAGGTAATTAGTATCCGAAGTACTTAAATTGTTACATAGGGTTTGTGTGTATGTGTGTGAAGACTTTCTTGTTACAAATTCTATTATTTAATCAACACTGTCTTTTGTATTAGAACTAGATAAATCGTCTCGTTTTATTTTTCATTATCAATAATAATTGAATAAGAAACAACTTTAAGCAAACTTGTAAATTTGCAACGTTCTCTGTTTCGTCAACAAATCACATGTGATGTTTTTGAGAGATTCTGTGTGTGAGTGTGTATGAGTGAGTTTATGTGATTAACTATTTTAAAAATTGGGGATTTTATTGCCATAAAACATGAGCCTTATTGACTGTTTGTTTTACTTTTTTACTTGGTTTTAGCAAAATGTTTTATTTCGTGTATTTGATTCAATTGGTGTGCAATTTTACATTGGATTTGCCCTGTTTTCTCTTCGATCAGATTATATTAATAAATCTCTTGCTGATGCCTGTAACAAGGTAAATACTCCACTTTTTATCAGTGTACTTTCTAGCTAGGCTAATGTCTGTTTTTAAGTTTCCATCGTCTTCTCATTCTTCATCATCTTAAGTCATTATATAATTTTCATAAAACTTAGTTTAGTATTAGGTTCTTTAATTATAAATAAATATTAATAAATTAATAACATTACAATCACCCATTATTGTTTTATTATATTTTGAATTAACCCATTGACTCCCGTTGCTCTATCATTTTCTCTTTCTCTCCTTCTTCTGTTTATTGATCAACTCCTGAGTCGGTGAATTGAAAAACAGTACCTCCTTCCGCTTTTGGTCACATAATTCGTCATACCAATTCGTCATAACAATCCATAAAATACACATAAAATTAAAATATTTTTATAAAATTCCATTTTCATCTCTTATCAAAAATAAAATCCGTCAATTTTATCGCAAACAAAAGGCAACAAACTATGTATGTGTGTTTTTATTATTATTATTTGCGAAAATCCTAATTTAACCATTTGCACAAAAAGCAGCACATAAACGCATAATCTCGCACACCAAAAATGCATCTTCTAACCTCTCCTTGTTGTTCTTGACTTAGAATGTCCTTAAATCACTTTAACAGTAAGCAAGCTATATTTTTTTTGTTAAATATTTTCGCGCAAAACCCTAACTAATTTGAAATCCAACCAAAATGTTGATAAAGTTGGGTGGCATCTTACTTCCTGAATAATACTCGTTATTGGACTTGTTTAAATACATTTTCTTCTACCCCCTTTTACTCCTGGTTCATTAAGTACTCTCTGTCATCAAGAAAAAGTGTTTAGGCGGAAAATAAGACTTAGAGAAAATTTTTATCTAGCCAAAAATTTGTTAAATCTTACCTCAGCAGAGTGAGTCGATGAAACTGTAGCGTTTTAGGTGGCTTTAGAGAAACTCAACTTGTGGACGGTGTCTGTGTATTGACTGATTATATTGAAATACAGTGGCAATTTGTCCTCAGAAGTTTCCATTTGGTGAAGAATTAATAATAGGACTGATTTGAAGACGGATTTGAAGATTCTCAAAAAATGGCAACCATCTTGTGCTCTGTGTAACACCAACCCCCAGACAAAACAAGATTAAAAGTATTACTTTAAGCTCAAAATTGGTTCATTATCAACTACTTAGCTGTTGGAGTTTTTCTGTTTTTTTTTCTCTTCTTCTTCTCAATTTTATTCTTCTTGGTTCCTAAAATGGGTTTACCTATGTGTATTTTGCCGTTGAAGTCGCCTAACACTATTAGCCCAGGTCTATGACTATTAAAAAAGGTTACGTAGTACTTAAAAATTGTAATTGTATCGAGTATAAAAATCAAATGAAAAAGCTTGATTACTTTGTTATATTATTTAAAATGCCTATAATCATCAACGTACTCCATCACTGTCTCCTAAAATTTCCCCCTTACACTAGATCTCTCGGTATAAAAGCAACAAAATCCTATCCATCCTAATCATCGTCTCTTATCAGTAGTCGTATTCGTTACCATATCCTATAATTAAACAAAAATTCATTTTGGTATTTTCACTGACCCCCTATTAAACGTGGTAAATCAAAATTCCACTAACACTACCCTGTCATGGCGATGTCTGAAACAAGAGCTGCTGAACCACGGTCCAGTGCAGGAACAGTAACTGAAATCGGTTAGGCGTTTGTCTGACTTGAGACGAGCTTCTCGTCAATTGGCTGCTGCTGCTGCTTCAAGCTGGCATTTTCTAAAGCTGAGCTGGGATTGGCGGCAGTCGTCTCATTTCCACCCCAGAACCTATCAAATCGATCACGAGCCTTGTCCACCACCTCATTCGTATTCACACTGGTCACGGGCACGACACTTGTTGACGAGGAGCCGCTGGTCGATGTGCTCTCCATGAACACGGGATCGTCCAGGCAGCGCAGAGTCGAGCCTGGCACCGGCTTGTCGTACCTCACCTCGGGCACAGCGACCGGCTTCGGGTCATCCGAAAAATACGTCTTCTTAGGCGACTGTCCAATCACAGTGGGCGCCAAAACGGGCACACTTTCCCTCACTGGCTCTGAATTCATTTTGCCGGCTGCAAAAATTGAAGGACATCAATAGTATTAACAATGAAAAGACAAAGCTTAAAAATTTTATAACATTTTTATAACGTAAAATGCAAATTTGTAAATCCAATTAAATTAATTTAATTAGAAATTAAATAATTTTTAAATAATTTTAAATTTATAACTTAAAAGTCTGATTGATTTTTTTTGTTTATGGCGATTTTAGCGTTATTTCTGTTACAAGGAGTAAAGTTTAATGTATGCTTAGTAATAGCTTTCATAATTAATTGTTTAAAAGATTATTAAAAAATGATAAATTGATTGATTTTCCATAATTTTACATAAATAAAGTGTAGATTACTACCTTCATGTTTTGCCTGCTCGGCTAGTTCAGGAGGTGCAGATGCTGGCGGTGCTGGTGGCTTATCAACTGGAGTAGAAACCTTGTTCTCACTATGAGGTCGCATTCCGAATTCTCCTGCGAAAATAATTTAAATTTATTTAAATAAATGATTTAAATGAAATACAAATTTAAATATTAATTTATTTTCAAATACAATAGAATCCCGCTTATCCAAGACCCGAATATCCGAAACACTCGTCTTATGTGCGGATGCTGTAATATTTTAAGAGTACGCGGGGATGATACGAATAGAACCACTTCCGTACATGCAAAAATTTGTCTCAGATCATGAGTTACTCCTAAATGCTTTGTATTCCATTCAAGTTCATTATTTATTTTTTTTTGCAATTTGAGGTTGTAGTCAATTGTTTTATTGCAAATATTGGAAAATTCGTGTTATCCGAGATATCTCCCCTAATTATCTCGGATAAGCGGGATTCTACTGTATGTTTATAAATAATTCTAAATAAAAAATGGTGAAAAATATTTTCACCACAAAGTGATTAATACTATACCCGGCGTCTTCACTACCACTAAAGTAACATATTATAAATTTTAACTAACAGCAATAAAATAGAATTGAATTTTAATTAAAGAAATAACTGTTTCGTTTTCAAACCAATTTTTTTTTCATTCAAATCAATATAAATGTCTTGTAATAACCGAAGGACAAATATTGTTCCTGAACTTTTCGTTAATACTGTATTCTGATCTAGGTTTATGTCTCAACTATTATCAAAGTGACCTAATGTTTAGTTATGTTTAAAATTTCATTTTACTTTACACATTCAGTTTTTATGTAAATATTATATTATTCTTAAACATAATCCTTAAAAAAAGTTAAGTTAACCGTAAAATGTTAAAGAATAATATAATATTAAATAATAATAAAAGAGATATATGTCTATTTATCACAAAGTGGAAATCATTTTATTACCAAGGGGGTTTCCTCACCTTCTCTAATATTTTGGGTGACTGTGAACGTTTTGCCGGTGTCAAGCGGCACTGTCCAATTGACGGGATCCGGGGACCGCATAATAATCTGTTCGGGGGACTTGACTCGAGTTGGTTCCGGCGGCGATTTTATAATGTGTTCCGTGATGCTGTCCATTTGCGACTGCTGCTGCGGTGGATGGGGACTGGCAGCATCTGGCTTGTCCTCACCGTCAGCTGTAAATAACAACGGCATTGTCCAGTTAGTCGGGTTGAGGATTAAACTGCCACAGAACAGCATATCAATCGTCACTTCAAACTCTTTTGCGGTTTACACAAACAGTTACTATATTAGGAATTAAATGGAGCTCTTTTTTGCAGTCCAAAACACTTAGGGTTACACACAAAATTACAAATTACATATCCTCAGTTAAATACTAGAAGAAAGAATGATAGAGAGGTATATAATATAGATTCAATACCAAGCAAATAAGGGTCAAATTTCACAACAAATATTACAAACAACAGAAATGGAAACTAATATAAATTATATGGAACGGATTTAAATAAACCATAAGAAAATGAATGAAACTTAACCGAAATCGAATGGTTCATGGATGCTGGCCAGACCGAGGGCCTGTGAATCTGTGAGTGTTTTTTTTGTGAAGAGAATGGGTAATGGTTGTTCTTTTATCAGCTGTGGTCGTCCTTGTCGTCGTCGTCCGATGGATGCTCTGATGGATCGATTTCTTTCTTTTGTTTCTTTTTCTTTTGGGTGTTTTTTTTTACTTTTTAGTTTTTGGTTAACCGATTCAATTGAAACTGCCGAAAAGTAAGTAAAAGTCCAGAATTTCGAGTCCTACACGGTGTGTCGTTCAGTTTAGTTTTTCTTGTTAGTCAGTTCTTGGATGCGTCTGTTCTGTAGTCGGTTTTGCCCTGGACGGAGTGTGGCGTTTTTTATAGTAGTTGGGGAATTCGCAACGTAAAATAATGCAAGTTAATAACAGCAAAGTGGAAAGCGTGCTGAGTCAACTAATTAAAGGCAAATTGCACACCAATCTTGAGGGATAACTTTTATTTGCTCAAGCCATAATTGCGAAATAGCCAAGTAGTAATATTATTCGTTACGCTGCAGTTTTATCAAGAGTTTTCTCAGTTTGCCACAAGGCGGTTTGTCAATCGTTTTTTTTTTATAAATATTAAGAATAATGGTCATAAATTAATACAAAAGTCTTTAATTATATTGAATAAATAGACACAGAAATTATTGTATATTTTACATTAATATATGCACACAAAACAGTTTTTATACAGTTTTAGGATTATAAGCGTTAAAAAATTGGTTACAATTTTAGCTGTATTTCGGAAAAAAAATCATCTAAAGTACCGATGAAACCATTTTTACATTTTTAAAAATATATACGTCAATTCATCTGAATTCCATACTGCTTTTTTACATTAATTCATATATGAATACCCTTTTTTCATCTAAGAACTAGAGAAAATTATTCAGATTCTTGCTTATCATATAAAAAATACTGATTATAAACTTTAGACATGAAATTATAAAAGAAACCTTATTTATTGTATTTAAGTAAATATAAAAATCGTCATTTAAATGTAATAATAAGATTTTTTTAAATATTTGACATTGTTTTATTCCATTATATGAAATTTTCTAATTTTTGGATGAGTTGTTTTGTACAAGTAAAAATAACAGAAATTACTTAAATTCTCTTAATTTTGTATTAAGAATAAACAATTTTTTATTGGTGATGAAAAATTATGTTTCTATTAATCTAAAGTCAAAATTGTGCATAAATTTCAAAAATTTCGTTTATCAAAATTCAATTACCCGATTGGTGTGCAAAAAGCCGAAATCTAAACTAAATTTCAAAAAGGAAACTAATATGAAAGCAACATTTAGTGTATTATATATCGGTCTAATATAGTGATTATAGCAATGTTATATATGTATTTACAAAATGCAATTTTGCACTTAATTTCAGTGAGATGACTATATTGAAATTAAAAAAAAATATTACATAGCTAAAAAGAGAGCGGCTGTAACACAAAAGAAGGACTGCCTCTCTTAGAATCAAGAGATCCTCTGCATCAGACGTACGAAGCCTGACTAAACTGAATCTCAACGGTATTACAAAACTTATGTTTTATTGGCATTGGCAAATGCAGTTTAGAAGTAGCAGTAGTAGTAGTTTTTAGTACTGGTAGAGTGATTTCTACTTACTTTCCGCAGTTTTCTTTCTTAAGCCTTTCGACTGTTGCTGGTCTTTGTTAACCATAATCGATTGCATCATCGGATCGTTCCTACCTAAATACGCGGACTTTGGTCTAGTTGCTGTCGTCGAGGTCTGGTTGTGGTGTGGTAGTAGTTTGTTGGTAGATGATGATGAAGCTGAGTTTTGGTTAAGTAATTTTTTTCGGGGTTTTTCATTTGATTTGATTGCGGTTTGGTTCAGTTTTTTTGAAACGTTTGTCCGATCGAGGGGGAGAATTTTTTGTTCGGAAAATCCGCGGCACAGATGGATTGGATGGTGAAATATATATATAGCATTTGATTAGTATTGAAATTGGTTAGTCAGTTTAGAGAGAATTGGCTAAAGAATTCATTTTCTATTTACCGGGCACTGATTGGGCGCGAGCCCCCTGTATCGATGACGGGGGTAAATTGTTACTTTTGGAGCGCGGTTTTTTGGGAGTGGTCGAAAGGGTCGCTAAAACAAATTCAATCCATTTAATCAATGAGCATGATATTGACAATTGGCCTGATTACGAAATTAGCAGCAAATTAGAAGTATTTTTTTTGAGTAATTAAATTATTGGATGAAGTAGCAAAATAGAATAATTCAATGATCAAGCAGAAAATTCTGATTAAATAGATCCTTTTAATTACCCTAGCAAGTATAAATATTATATTATAGTTATAGAGGCCAATCAATTTAATTCATACCGGAAACTACCAATTTGGCAAAAAGGATAAAAAACTAATATACCAAAACATTTGTAAGTTTTCATTGGAATATTTTAAAATAATGTCTTATACTATAGTATATAAAACTTTCGAGTCACAATGTTTGAAACCGAAAGACTCCTAAATAACTTTCCCGAATGTAATGAATTTTGGGGAACATGAATAGGGAATGTCTGTCTTATTGACCAATTTTATTTTACAAACCCCGAAATATTATTTATAATTTATTTTTTATATTTTTTTAAAAAAAAGGCAATTTTTATTATATTTATTATAATAAGGCACTTAAAAATTCATATACAAAAAAATCACACATGTACTTGTTAAAAGTGAGCTACCCCTAATAAAATTCATTGATCAAGAATATTTAACCCGGCTGAAATCAAATTTGATAGGAAGATCGGTTAAAAGATATTGCACTATTTTTATACCCCTTAATGTTAAGGTAAAGTCAAACCCAAGTTATTTTGTAAAAAGATCTATTTTGGATTTTATTATCATTAAGCGGCGGTTACAAGTGGTACTGCCAAATACGTTTTTCTTATTCATTTCCTATTTTTTAAGTTTTGAAAAACAAATTTCAATCTTTTTTAAACAAAAAGAAATATTAATTTAAATCCATGATGCTTCTATTGCCACAACGGCTCATTTCCCTTTTCTATTGTAATTTCATAGCCACAGTCTTATACTGTTAAATGAAAAAAATATTTCCTAAAAATAATAAAAACGACAAAACGGAGTTTGCCCGGTCAACTAGTACAATATAAAAGCCTATTTTTCAAATTTTCTATTTCAAATCATTATATTATTTAATTTAACAAAAACTCCAAAATTATATAAAAACTGTATAAACAATTTATTTTCTTTTTCACCTTGTAATGTTAATTCAAATAAAATCATCTTAGTATTTGAAAATTGTTTAATGTTTTAAAATAAAAATGAGCTAAACATTGAAAATAAGGAGCACCCTTTGAACTTTTAAACGTTACATGTTACATGGAAAATACCTTGTTTGGGGTTTTACTGTATTTGAAATTACCGTAAAATTGTTTGTTTTAATTTTTTTTCGATTATTATTCCTAATTTCTGAAACTTAAATATGTTTTATAATTATAAATAATATTAAATGTAATATTCCTGTTAATTAGTATTGTGTTATGTTTCAAGGTGCTGTCCTATATTCCGAAAAGAACGGCGTCGAGCCAAGGAAGAGATGTATATTATGTTTCAAAAGTTCATATTATATAACATTTATAGTTAGAAAATACTGTGATTCAAAGTTACATTGTTTCGAAAAGTTGCTTGAAGATCCTTTTAACAGATTCTTTTGAGACAATGTTCTATTGAAAATTGTTTCCAGTAAATTTGAAATTGTATAGAAGAATTCTAAACACAGAATCGATAGTTACACGACTGCCTAACAGTATGAAATTGCCCATGCTATGATTAGTGTGTGGGTATAGTATATAATTTTCCAACAATTTCATTAACTGGGGAGGAAAGAACTAGAGCAAGTTGCTGTTTATATGGTTCTGAAAAACAATCATGCTATAGGTTCTGAGTCCTACACAACATTTGTGGTCCTTCTAAAACAATGAAAAATTGGTTCAACCAGAGTAAGATTTTGTTATAGAGAATCCAACTTGGAAATAAATTACCGACTATTCTATTGCTAAACTGTTAAACTATTTATATATGTATGTAGTGTCATCTTAACCCTTAATTTCAGACAAATACATTTTCTAATGTAATTTGGTTTTTTTTATAAATTTATCTTTTTAATTTTTTTTTTCAGCCAAATGATTGTCCCGGTATGAAATTAAGGATTAAATAGATCAGTTATTAAGGATTATGTTATTTCGATGAACAAAGATCGACACAAAAGTGACTTACTTGGCCTGGGACGACGTTCTCCTTGAACTGGAGCCACAACTGGTATTTTGTCCTTTTGTGCCTTGTTGGCAGTTCCTGAGTCTTTAACAGAGGCAGCCGCTGACTTGATTTGCCTCTTTGGTGATCCGCTGGTCGTCGAAGATATCGAATGGTCAGCATTGTTTACCTAAAGAGACATTTTTTTAAAATTTTATTCATTCAACTTGAATTGTTTTCAATAAATGAGTACTTGGTTATGTTAAAATATCTTTTATGAGGAATTATGTTGCTTGAGTTTCAAAAAGCTCTTTATGTTTTTTGTCAAAATTAATGTTGTACGTATTTTGTACTGAACTGTCTCGAATAACAGTCATATATTTTTTTTAAATTGATAATGGTGTAAGGTTATGGATATTACAACACCAGTATTTATATGTCATTGTTTATTCATCATTTCAATATGTTGTATTAAAATAAAACAAGAAACACCATTCGTCTATTGTGACAAATATCCGCTATAGTTAATTAAATTAACTAAAAATAAATAGCTCTTTTATCGAACTGTGTTATGAGATATTTACAAATAAACGAATTATAAAAATAAAGCCACTATACAAATAGGTGTACAAATAAGTTCTAGGAATTTTCGAACAGACGCTGTAAGATGATTATTATTCAATCGATCCACATATCCAAACGTTCATTAGAAAGCTACTACTATTATAAGACACAAATGCTAATATAATTTATTTATTTATTTATTAAGCAACTATGTTTTTATCACACCAAAATGGAGAACAAGAAAAAAGAAACCGAAAATCATGAAATGTAGATACAGTGGACGCCGCTTATTAGGACCACTCTGGGACCGGCATAATTTGACCCTATTAACCGATTGGTCCTTTTAAGCGATTGGTCAATAAAAGCTATAATTTGAACTGTAGGTAAATATTTTTAAATATGTACGAGTATGTACCTATGTATATACATTCATATGTGATTGGAAAAGTGTATTTATTAAATAATAATTGTTCAATATAAGCTTATCTTGTAAAATTAAAAAAAAATCAATCGTCAATGACGTGTACAGGCATTGTGTCTTGTCAACCAAACAAATCTGAGCGTTAATTTTCATCCGGTAATAACGAACGAAAAGAGACATAAATAAGAAAACGGAATGAATTTAGCAATCTATTTAACAATTAAATATGATTCTGTATGCAGTGATGAATATATTGATGACCAAAAAATTACAACAAAACAGAGAGACGTGTAAACTATTGCGGTGTCATTAAATCGACGAACACAAACATGTGAGAGACGATGTTTTGCGGTTTTTCCTACTCTTTTCACAATTTCAGTCTATTAAATAAGCACAGGGCACATGGTCAAGATTGGTGTGAATAAAATTAAGCAAAAGACTAAGTTGCCGTCACCTGCACTTGTTTTGCAACTCTTTGTGGTAATGTTCTTGGCCACAGAATGGTCCAATAAAGCGATGGGTTTGGCTCCATTAAGCGATGAATTTTCAATGTATTTATATACCGCCGATCCGTTCCTAGCCATTTTGTTCCAATAAAGCGATTGTTCCTATTAACCGTGGTCCTAATAAGCGGCGTCCACTGTATTTGCATACACTAGATGGGAGTTCATTTTATAGTCACGTTTTGCGGGACTATAAAGATACCTAATAACAGTCAAATGGGAAATCCTTTTCTCTCCAGGCTTTACGCTTTGCGATTACCATTAGTTAAGATCGATGCAAAATGGCCTGGCTGACCAACACTTCCGTAAACACGACGAAACAAAAAAATTGGATCGGTTTGGGGACAAAACGACTGATCTTTTCAGCAGTCGGTTCCAGTAAGTTCGAGAACAATGTTCACTTTCGCCTTGGAAAACAGTCCAATTGGAAATGGTAACGGCTTTCCTTGATAACGTCGCTATATTTAACGTTTAATTAAATTTAAAAAATAATTCGATTGATTTTGTTAATCTTAAGTTATATTTCAAGGTTTTTAAAATACGCATTGAAATGATCAAGGAATGTGTTTAAAAGTCAATTATTGCGCTGAAGAAAAACAAGAAAATTGTGGAAATTTGTTGATGTAGACTCGGTGGACAGTGAACTTAGTGAAAAAGACTTCTGAAAGGAAATCCGAGAATTGACAAAAACCTGAGGAAGAGTATTGGCTAGCGATGAACAATACTTTGAATATTAAATTCCTATCCTTTTTCCGAAATTAAAGCATTGATTCTAAAGAGAGAAAAACGCGAAAATTTATTTGTACACCTAATATTTCGTGGTATACCTGATTTTGCATTTATTTACAGAGTGTTTATTAAGTAAAATATGCAAATTTAAAATGAAACATAAATGCTTAAAATTACATTTTTTCGTTAATATAAATATTTTATTTAATATTTTATTTTAAATAAAGAAATACCGTAGAAATACCATAGAAATTATGTACCCTTTATATACACAAATGAACACATTTCCACCTTTATCCCAATTATAAATAGCTTTCATAAATTATTTAAAGTAGTTTTTACAAAAGTCATCCACGGAATCAATTCCAACGCTCAACGGTCATATTACAATTAAATAATGTAAATAAGTACGAAGTACATAACAATTCATTTACATTAAGTACAACGATATTATGCTCAATAAATAAAATTCTTACAAACAAACTTTTAAGAGAGAAATTCAATTTACATTAAATTAATATTCAGTTTGGAAAATTTAACTTTTGAAATTGGATTAACTTTTATGGACATCAAATCTTTTCTTGAATAATCAATAAATGTCCGATCAATATTAAAGTTCCACTTATACTATAAATATCATCATGACAATTGTGTTAAGTTTCCTTTTTTAATGATTTCATGTTGTAATCATTATTGTTATGTTGTTTACATGAATAAACAGTAAGAAATATAATTCAAATATTAATTTAAATATTTCAAGTGAACTTCGTAACTGCTCGTGTCCATAAATTCCATTCACAAAAAATGAAAACGACAAGGCTCCACAAAAAGTGATACACGCGCTCATGAACACCTTTTTTTTATATAAAAAGAGAATGTTATTTAAATAAAAGTGTCATTACCCTAAAGTATTCAAACTTTTCATTCAAAATTGCTATGTGGGAACTTTTTAAATAACAGACTTAATTTCGTAAAAAAACGAAATACCTATTAACATTTCAATATTTGTATATATTTCCAAATATTACTATGAATTTATTTATGTTTATTATAGGTAATTGTGTGTGTTAAGAGTGTAATATCAGCTGTTTCTAACAAGTATAACATACGAGCTATAAGGCGAATTTTTAATCGTTTCTGAGTTAAACATTTTTCATTTGATTCCGAGTAGGACGTAAATTTTTTGCAGTTGCTCTTTAAAAATATATTAAAATATAAAAAAAAATCTTTGTCATATTTCAAATTACATAAAATGTATAATATCAGTATATTTATTTATTGAAAAAATACATTTATTTTATATATGATAGTAAGACCAAACCCGCAAGAAGGGTACCATTGTCAATTTCATGCAAATGACTAGGCTCCTAAGAACAGTAGCCTTACTTCAAACCGTTCTTCTTTTTAAATGTGTTTGTGTCTCTTTCTTCTAAATCGACAGGTTTGACATAAGGTGGCAGTGTTTAAACTAATAATTGACATTTCGTAAATGGCGATTTTAAAGTATTTTTAATTTTAAATTTAAACTTTGTCATTAAAATAAAGTGCACACAGGATGATGAAGATGTGTCATCAATAAAATAATGGCAGTTATCAGGTTTTCAAACGAAACCTTATAAAAATTTCAATTTTACCGAAATTTAAGTTACAAATTATTGATCTGTTGAGTATTGTATCTTGAAAAATATTTTTAAAAATTCTTTGCCGTTCAAGGCGGTTTGACATAAGTGTTATCTAATCTACAAAGCTCTTAGTTTTGCAAATTTTAACAGATTGTTATAATTTATTCCCATATTATATTGTTTTTATTATACTTTTGTAATTAGAAATAAAGTATATAACTTTTCCTATTTCTTGTTAAAAAGAAATAAAAATAATTTACCTGATTATTGTTGTTGTTTGTGGTCGTGGTAACAGGTCCAACTGACTGGGATCGACCTTTCAAGGCCATTTTCGTCATTTTTTTGGGACTACTCTTCTGCGGACTGCCCTTTTGGGGGCTGCCGTGGCGAGAAGCTATGCTCTTTTTGGGGCTACCCTCTCGACTACGCGGCAAGGCAGGCATTAGCTTGTCCCTAGTAGGCGAAGGCAACAAGGCTCCCTCTTCCACATCTAGAAATTAATATTTAAATTAAATGTTATTTTGGGACTGACACTAAAATCCACAAAATAAAATTAAAATACAGACCAGGTCCAGTTGTACGTTCGAGGTGATGGCGTACGGCGTCTTTTCGCAATTTCAGCGCAATGACGGCATCAGGGAATATCTGATAGACTTGACCAGGCATCCGAGCCCGAGCAGAAGCGGCTTTGGTTGGCGAACTCTTCTTGTTGTTCTCCTTTTCCTTCTCCTCCTTTGTAATCGGCCGCACACTGGAGGCTAGCGACAAGGCGGACAAGGAACTGCGACGCGACACCTGATCCCACAACTCCTTCTGCTTCTTGAACAATTCTGGGTCAATTTCCGCTCCCCAGCCACGACACTGCAATTTTATCCAACCAGATGGTTATTCAAGCATTAAATTAATAAAGGAAGAATTCTGAATAAGGCTCTATGAAAAAGTTTAAATTAATAAAGACTTTATCTGGGTAAACTAAGAGTATAAAATAATAAATCTAAAATATATCCATAATAAAAGACCAATCCAAGATACTAAAGGATTCATAGGATTCAAATCTTATTAAACTTGTTTATTTAACAACTTTGCAAATTGCAATATTAAAACTGATATCCTGGATGATAATAAATAATAAAGTGCTTTCTTTTATGCTTCGTTTTTCTAGAATAAAAGATGGTGTCTAATAAAACGTAGTTAAAATAAGATATTTTGACACAATGCTTTTATGATAACTATAAATATTATTTAACCTGAAATGTGAAATCATAATCTATTAAATATTCGCCAAGGTCTTTGAAAATACATTGGAATTACTTAAACCCAGTAATATTTTTACATGAATCCGTTACAACCTTACCTATCTTCTTTTTAAAAAAATATAAATAAGTTAGATCTTATGTAGCTTAGACAGTAAAGTAGTAATAATTGTACTGAAATTTTGAATTTATTTTGTTTTGAAATTTTAATTGAATTGATAAAACTATATTTCAATGAACATCAAAAACTTGAACTAAAACCTAATTAAATAATATCGACTTGAAAAGATGACAGTTTAAGTGTCTCGGAGCTTTCAGCACTCGTCTCCTCTCTGAATGATAACGAGATGACATCAAGTGCAAAAGTTTAAACGCTATTTAATTACGACAGCCAACTTTTCGACATTTGTCCCACCTTATATTCTCCGGCCTTTTTCCTCAGCTCAACCACTTCCTTGTACCAGGCGTCCCCATGCCTCCCGTATCCGTTGGCAATCAGTTTATTATCAATCCTATGCCGGTTCTCAATGGTCGGATTGTCCGACCCGAATCCAAAGTTCTCCTTGTCGCTGCGCTGATGGTAAAAGTCTGTTGGCATCTTCTTGTGGCCCATTTTCATCTCGAGACTGCCAGAAAAGAAATTGAACAATTAATCGCATTGTCGACATGAAGAAGGGGTAAATAATTTACGTGTCATTCTTCTCTTCCACATGGTTGACCAAAGGTTCCAATTCGTTTGTTGTGGCTGGATGGGGAATGGCAGAAGAAATGAACTTGTGAATAAAATTGGGACTTTATTTAAACACCCCACCGGTTTTAATCCCAAAGCTAGTCTAATAGTAATAATATTGCAAACATTTAAAAGCAGGTATCAATGTGTCTGTTGTCATTTTTCCACAAAACTCTCCATACATTTCCATTTGTACAGTATATAATATATGGTTCTGTCAGAAGGAGAGTATTCCCTCTAAAATAGGCCACATTCCTTGTTTTTTTTTCAATGAGTTAATGGGGGTGGAGATGGCTATGTGTGGTGGTGGTGGTAATGGTGGTTAATGGAAGCCAGTTAATCAGAGATTGTCATTCCCATTCCTTTTCAGTCACGCTACTTACGGTTTTAACCATTCATAAATGTCATGGTATGGAAATTTAATTCAGTATGGAAAGGCTAAATGAGCGGGCAGCCAGTAAGTTCGTTCATCCCCGATTCTAGCTAGCTTTCTCTTTGTTTTTGTCACTCTTATTTATATACACCCGGAATTTGTGAAGAGAGCGATTTGAAAACTGTGATAAATCTCCTCAATTAAGCGTTTTGTGTCGACTAATTCAATGTGATAAAGTGATTAATACTCTGACAATTCAATAATTGGATTACATTCGAAAAGCCATAGAAAGTCATAGTAAAATAATACACTTTGTATTTAATATGTTGATTTGATCGAATTTGATTATTGTTAAATGATACACCATAATTTTAATAGCCTATGTCACATATTATATAATAAACGTCAATTAAATTAATTGTTCAAATTCAAATTTAAGCAAATATAATTAGCACTGTTAGGTTGTTTATTTTATTTTAATGAAGATTAGTTTATATTTAAACTAAAACGTTATATCAAACGTTGAAATTTCTAACATTTCATCTTATTCGTTTAGTGAAAAAGCTAGTCGTTTGATATTATGAACATTATTTTGCAATTTGAATGAAAGTACATATTATTTTCTCATTATTTCTTAATTTGAGCTTTATACGAGTATGAAAAGATACTTTCGTCATTAGTTCACATTAATGCGAAACTATTTAACTCAGAAATTCATTACGTTCCTTTTTTCATTCGTTTTACTTAGAATAAACTCAAAATCGTCCTTATTTAAAATTGCAAAATGAACGTAAACAAATTTTTTATAACTGAAACAACTAAATAATTATCTGATGTTAAAGATGTGAAAATTTATTAAAGCCCTATTTGTTCTCCTACATTAAACGATAACACTCGGATTTTTGGGCTTAAAATTCCATTTAAAGATTATTTCTTCGGAAAATAAAAACCTAATTTATTATTAATGCCTTGGCTAAAAATAGTATAAATATCTATCGAAATAGTCTCTATTTTTAGCTTTGTATAAATTAATTATTTCTTAGAGAATGGCACCAACTTGTAGACTCAAATTCGGAATTAATGGCCAGAGTCGTGTCTGGAAAAAGGTTGACCTTTTTCCGGCTTAACAACCCACATTTTCAGCTCAACATAAATTAAATGGTTATATAATGATAGTATTTTGAATTTATGAAAAAGTGTTATATTACAGCTTCAAGCAAAACCTTAGCCAGAAACTTTTAGGTTAAAGCGTCAAGGACGTAAAGGAAAATCTATGCATAAAAATAATTCTTAGAAAATGTGGGCTATAAAATCCAGTCACATTTTATATCATATTTTATAAATTAGTTCAAGTTTTATCAAAAATATAGTCAATTATCAAAGTAATTGTGACAAGGGCTTTATATATAATTCAACCCTAATATTTGCTAAATTAAAATAAATGATAACAGAGTAGTTTTGTAGCCAAAAATTGCAAAATGTGAGCTAAAGTTCGGATTTCCTCTCACAAAGTGTTGGTGACTCTAAAAAGTTTCAAAACCATTACTGCAGTGAATAATTGGAAATCTATGTGTTGAATCTGTGCTCATTTGAAGAATTGAGAGATCTACCACAACTGAAGCCAATATTAGTTGCAAGTAAATTGCACAAATGTGCCAATTTGCGGGGGGTTAGTTTGATTTGAGGGGTTGGTGCGAATTACTGGTCAAAACCAAAACTTGGTGGAAAATCTGGTGATTGATTAGTATGGTTAGTATATATATTAAAAACTTTGAGGAGAATAATAATAATATAGAGAGAGAACAATAAGATGAGGTTGAAGAAATTTGCGGCGAAACAAATTGCCATTGAGCGACAGGTGGGTCGTCGCACCTTCTCTAAAGTGGGTCGTTCGTTTTTTGTGAACCATTGGCAAATTGTGTGAGTCCTGGTGGTGGTGGCCGTGTTGTGCACCCCTCAACGCACCCATACTCTTGGATTTGCGCGGCGAATCTGCACAATTGGCAGCCGCCGAGTCCACCATGTCTGGCCCCGTCTGCCTGCTCCCCCCAACATCTCTATTACCACCGCTGAGCCTTTGGCTCAGATTCTCTGTCTCGCTAATCGCCTTGCGGCAATGCGGCCACACAAACTGCAGCCGATACTCTGTGCTCAGCTTGGAAATTGTCTTTTTGAATAGGCCTCTAGACTCACCCGCCTGAAACGAAATGGAAATACAATTTCGAGGTTACAAAAACAAACACACACAGCTGCAACAACATCAACCAAAAATCATGTTTTTTTACACATATAATAATAATCATAAAAAGGAAACAGATCAAAGCAAAAATATATGTATACTCTATATTGCAATTTCAGTTTGATAATATTTTCATTTGATGTTGATGATGATCATGTAGTAGAAAACAAACACTGACATTTAAAAGAAAGCTCTAGTTTGAATCGATTGCCTTGTGTGAAAAGGGTACAATTATATATATTATTTTTGCGGGCCGATTGTCAATGGCAAAATACCTGTCCCAAATGATCCGGAACCATACCCCCGCGATGGTGATTAATTGGAGACGTCGCCGTGAGCCCATTGAACGTTGCCCCTGGCGGTCCTGCAGACTTACTACGACGTGATGGAACTCCCCTCGCCTCAGACTGAAATTAAAATGAATACATTTCCAAACATGCCTCCATTTCAATGTCATTTCATGGCTCTGTATCTCAATAATTGGCTAAATAAATCCAAGACTGTTCGTCTCGTCAACTGTCCACCTCCGCTTTCTTTACAAGCTCTCTCCTTCGCTCAGGTCACTAAACCATCGTTACGTAAGGCCAAATTACAAAACGGGCAACCAAATTATATATAGATCCAACTTGATTTATTACACCCTCAGCCAAATATATCATTTCACTAAGTAATTAATTGTATCCAATGTTATCAACATCAAGATATATTCCTTGAAGAATTGCATTTCAAAGAAATTAATCCTAATCGTTAATATTTGTTTCCGATTACTGAATATTACAAAGTAATTAATTATACATTATAAATAAAACCTAAACAATTCCATGAATTAATTACTTATTAATGTTATAATTTCAAAGCAAAATACTCGATTTCGTAAAATGAATTTCTCATAAAAAAACTTTTTTTAAATTTAATAGAATTTAATTCGAAATAAATAATAATATTTTTTCAATAGCGCTAAACTAGTGAATCTGTTAAAACTTATAGATATAGCTCAATAGTCACTTTACATAATCTTCTAACCGTATGTGATCCTTCTCCTAAAAAGCTCTTTTTTCATGGAATTAAAATTATTCAAATAATAAAGTTTTTCCAAACTTTCTAGACAAAAGAGTTTTTATTGAAACTGACCTACGAAAATAGGGAGCTTGAATTTTATTTTATAAGATATAATAAGAGAAAATCTACGAATACTGTTTTATATCTTTTAATAAGTACATATAAAATTCTACCTTGAAAATTCGTAACGATATAATAAAAATAGAACTTTATTTGATTACGAATTCCAAAAAATACGTGATAAAATAACGTACGTGTTTTGCATACCATTTAAAAAAATCGTATTCCCCGAGAGAAAATAAATAAAACAAATTTGAATATCATTTCATGAATGGTATATAAAAATAAAAATATTTAACAAATTAAAATACATATCCGCAATAAGGAAAACCTTGAATAATAATTAAATTTTTGTTCCTATATCCATTTAGTTAACTTTAAGGATGATTGATTTGTTGAAGGTGCTATTAAAATAAAATAGATTTCCCTTTCAATTCCTGTAAGGAACATGGGGGGTCTCAATCAACGTGCTTAGACTTTTCATGACAATTTGTTTTTAGTGTATTATTGGTCAATAAATAGCAACCACACCAGTTAAAAAAGGACCCAGTCAATCCTATCAGCCCATGGATCGAACCCATGGCCTCCGAGGAGGCAGCCGGATGCACATCAGCTATGAGACGGGTGAAGGTGCTATTAATTGACTAATAATACACTGAAAAAAATATTCACCGAAATGTCGAAAACCCGTTGGTTGAGACCCCCCAGATTCCTTACAGTTATTGAAAGGGAAATTTATAAGGTTGATTGATTGATGATTTATTGATTATTTCACCATTAAACTGTAACCGCGCTTTTATATTTGTCCCAAACTATAAGAATCATATTTTCAATAAATAATAAACCATTTAGCTAAACTAAATAACTATTAAAATATAAATGCTAATCATATCTTAATAAATTCATTTGAAAGTAGTGAAATCGATCATTTGGCTGAAGTATAATTAAGTTATCAATAAAAATGAAAACGTAGCAAGAAAAGAAGAAGCTTTCGACTGGTGAAAGGTGGCGAAATGAATAAAATAGAAGAGGAAGGGAGAGAACAAAAGTATAATAATTGGCACAAATTACTGGGTAATGACAAAAGTTTTGTATAGCAAATTGTTTGCGGATGTTCGCTTTTTTGACCAATTTATAAAAATCAGACTTTTATGTCCAGCAATAAGGACAAAAGTGGAACCAATAATAATGATAATAGTACTGATAAAAAGCTTTCCGCTGCTTTCACTGGGGCGCGTCCCTGAAAAGCGTTCTCCAAACTGTAATAATACTGCTTTACGGTGGTAATTGTCTTTTATTGGCGCATGCATATCGATTGTATTCATTTTAATTGACCAGTCATTGTTAGTAACTCTTTTTTTGTTGTCGTTGTCATTCAAAATTGGAAAAGGATCGGCGTGGGCTCGAAGCAAGTGCAACATTGGAGCTTATAGATAAAAGATGTCCTTAAATTTAGTTTTTTAATTTTAGAATCAATTTTCACTTAAACTATGTTTAAATTTAGAGTACTTTTATTCCACCAAATATATATAAATCGCTTTCTCTTCTTCGGATTTCTAATGGATAGTCGGAATTTCTGGGTTTTGATTTTTGTTGCTGTATTTTTTGTTGTTATAAAGTGGTCAAAAAATCGTATTCTCTATGGGGTGCAATTGTGTAATCCGAATTGGATGCAGCCAGAGCAGCTTTTTTAGCATTGTTTTGCGCTGTCGTGACGAACATTGAGCTAATATATTTTATTTACTGTGTACTAAAAGCGTCTGCAGCGGCAGCAGAAGCAGTCCAGCTATAACGTTATATAAGCCACTAAATAACAACAACAACATTCCACATTCGTACATTAAACAGTCATCGAAACACACACCCTTTCTGGCTCAAGTCCTCCCTACTTTATTTTTCTCCTCTCCTTCTCCCCATCCCTGTGGCATTCCCATTTCCTGGCACATGTGCTCACCACTCACTGGCTTTTAAATGCTAAAGAATTCCCTCAAAACCATACTTTTATTGCATTATTCCCCTCCTTTAAAGCCAAATCGCTGATTCAGGACAAATATTATTGTGCAAAATTGAATTTTTCCATGTGACAATGACTTACATTGCATATTTGTTGTCAATTTCAAATTGACTTATAAAATTATTGTTTATCAGTGAATGGTATGATAACGGTGTTGTCTATTATTGAATGTCGTTATGTAAATATTTTTATTAGATTACTTTCACAAAACAAGGAAGAGCTAAAATTAGATACATTTCTTATAAGTTTTATACTTATGACCTATTTTTGGTAGGTAATTGTACTTCAAACAGTCACGTAAAGTCTAACCCGATGGTTAAGGTTGAGACTACTCCTAGTTCCGTAATGGAATGTCGGGGAAAAGTTTAATTGTACTTTACCTGTCTTCTGGGAAATATCAAATTATTATTCTACTTATTTTCAATTATAAATTAAAATTATTTTATACATTTGATGCGTTCAAAGTAAGCTTTTGTTCACTCATAGCATCCATTCAAAATGAGTTTTTCTTCTCTAGGGAGACAAAAAACAAAAACTGTTACTTTGTCTCACGCTCATGTACTATAATAATAAAATAATGTACTGAGATTGTTTTATTAAAATTTTTGACATTTTTCAAATCAAAGACACTAGATTACAAATGTATAAAATTGTGTGTACTCTACGGTTTCAATTGAATTTTGTTCATTCGAATTTCTTGTCAACCTCAGCAAGCTTCGGTTGACAACTGAAATTCTCAGTGAACAAAATATCACTTTGAACCCTAAGTGTACAAATAACTATTCTACTTCGTATTAATAATTTTATGCATTTTGTAGCTTAAAATTGATATTATGACACTCAAATTTGTTCTGTCAAATCGATATTATAGCAAAAGTGCTTTAAAGAATTCTTTAAAGCCCACGTGTTTTTTCTTTATTATTATTGTGTTGCCTCCGTGAAAGAAATCAATCAAATTTATATGGTCGTCAATTTTAAAGCCGGTGACTAACCTGTAATTGGCCAGTATTAACGATTTTATTGTTTGAATTTTATTGAAAACCACCTATTGGAAATTTTTGAACTACGTCTCGCGGCTATGAGTAAGAGAGAGAGAGAGAGATATGCATAATATTCGGCTATGAGTAAAAGAGGGATGCAAAATATTTCAAATTTTAATTCAGAGCCGCTGAACAAACTTTTTAATTAAACAATTATTTTTTTTTATTTTTGGTGTAAATTTGTTCTAAAAATGCATGAAATTTTGTATAAAACACGGTCGATAAGCATTATTAAACACTCGGGCTTTCTTTAAGGCACTCGCTACGGTCGTGACTTAAACCAACCCTTGTATTTAATAATGCCCTATCTTATAGACCTTGTTGTATAAATAACTATTATTTAAGTAATGTAATTTTCATTCGAAAATAGAACAAGTTTATGTGCAACAATACATTTTAGGACAAAATAAATTTAGAATTCCATTACATCTGCGAATTTTAAGCCTTAATATTTTGTACAATTTGACGGTTACAAAATTCTTCAATGTCAGGCCAGAAGAAGATGGATGGACGCATTTGAATTCGATATCAATGGAATGGATAATAATAACTACCGGATAGCAATCTAAGATAGACAAATTTTGGAGCAAATAGTAGAAGGCTCGTTGGCCGACATCGAGCTGTAAGCAGTGGCTTATGATGGATGTTACGTACAAAAGTTTAGTTACGCTCGTACATTTAGAATATACAAAAGTAGCCTATTTGAACCATGGATAATTGAAACAATCGACTTATAGAACCAATTTACCTAGAGAAGATATCTTAAAAAATAGAAATACATTCCTAATCGATCGCCTTATTGAAACAATAGGATATATGTAGCAAATCATCAAGGTAGTGTTTCTAATAAACGTCTTCTTCTGTGTTTGTTACAGTTTTAATGGTTGTCTATTGTGACGAACCATCTCTAATAACAGTAATTGTGGCGACAATTCCATCAACTTTGCCAGGACGGCATTTTCATTCTTCAACGCGCTAGAGTGCGTTTATTAATTTATATTTAGTTAGTTTCTGCCTAGCCGCAAATAAATCAACATCAAACTGACCGCAGCCCATATTTAATTTACACAAACACACATTTCCGGAACCATTTAAGATTTCCGATAGACGTGATCGAGAAAATTGGTCAATAAAAGTTAACGTATACCAGCGAATTTTGTTACCAAAAGCCTATTCGAATAGGTCGATAGGCAAGGCATTAATAAAGAAGATGATTATTTGAAGAAGTTTCATATTTTATTTAATACTTATCAACAGTGTTTTATATAAATTCTTATGCATTTTTGGACAGATTACCGAATTCAATAATTATTTACATTTCTACACAACATATAATTTAACTGTTCATACATTCAATATTCTATACATACAATTGTCTTTATGAATCAGTCTCTAATAAATAAGACTGCAATAAAAAAATTGTACAAAAGAGTGACACCGTTTATATAGTTCAACAAATTCGTTAACAATATAAGAGATTCAATCACAATTATTGCAATAAGCATTTGAATAAAGATTTAACTTCAATATATTTCTTTAATTAAACTCGTCAGTACTAAAAGAAAAAGGAAAACCATCTTTTGCAGAACAAATAGAAGTATGATAATGATTAAATTTGTGTTTAAATTTTCAATACGTCCAAATTGCAACAAAGACTGGAAGAGTTCTGCATTTGTCAGATGAGGTAACAATGTCCAATATTAATATAATATGCATTTCAAATGAATCCAGTTCAATTCCCTGAACCAAGGAATGAAATTTTGATTCAATTTGAAACGCCATTCACCGAAAATATTGTTAGCCTGAATCTAACTAATTCCACATGAAGTTTTCAAATACTTGTGAATAAAAGTTTTTCATTTTGCCATTCAACAAAGCAGGTTAAATATTTGCATTTGTATTAAATTGAATTTTCCTGCCGCAATGTTGAATTACCTGGGGTGTTCATAAATCTGCTTAGAAAGGACTCATTTTGGCAAACAGTCATTAAAAATAACAAAACATCATAATGCCGCAAACTGTCAGTAGAATAATGGCATCGAACCGAATGTTACACTCTTCTTACATTCTGTTCTACACAGCTCTGTACAATGACCCCACCAGGCATATGTTTGAGTGTAATAAAACAGGGCTCGGTTTGGCATCGAAACAACGCGGTGGCGACGGCCGCCTCCTCATGGAAATTATATTTCTTTCCAAAAATATGCACAAACGTTTATATAGTAATATGTCGATATGAATATTTACACAACTAATAAGAAGCGCTATCTGAGAAATTTATCAAAATTGATGTAAGAATTTTATGACTTTCTTTATCGTATTTCAATCTACATAAGACGTAAGAAAAATAAAGATTGTATGATACTATGTGTGTAGCTAATTTAAATTGGAAATAACCTTAAAAATATATTTTGCAACATTACTAAATAAATTTATCTACTTTAAAAACAACAAGGACATACAAATTTTAATTTAAAGTACTGATTTAGAAAGCAATATAAAAAAATCTATTTATTTCAATTCAAACAAATTTAATAAAGTAAAGGAAAATCAACAAGTTTCTTAAATATTTCTGGTATTTTCATTCAAATATGATGTAAATGTATTATAAATTTTTGATTCATTTGGTATATGGTATTTTGAAAGGGATTGCAAAATAAAGATTCACGTCCTGATCGAGTGTAAAGGCTATTTTTATTCGAATACATTGTAAAACTCACAAACGACTCAATTTTTCACACTCGTTTCCTTATATCAAAACAGCTATCTTTACGCCTTTGCTCAGGAACTAATATAGCATGTTCTACCCAAAGTTTATGGATTGTTGTTTTATAATACTTTTTTTTCAATTGTTAATCAGTTTTATATTATATTAATAAAAAAATTCAACTCAACACTATTGCATTGGGCTAACGACTTCATTAAGAATTCCAATTGAAGTCAAACAACGTTAGTTCAATAATGATCTAGTTTATAATTTCATTTATAATCATTTCAAATCATTTAAAATGCTTTTGAAAATCTAAAATTAATTTGC
Organism: Clogmia albipunctata; assembly: GCA_001014945.1. Lineage (NCBI taxonomy): Eukaryota > Metazoa > Arthropoda > Insecta > Diptera > Psychodidae > Clogmia > Clogmia albipunctata. The sequence continues at coordinate 15,375 of JXOV01007775.1, read as the reverse complement.
AATTTTTATCACATATGCAATAAAATATCAATCATTTATGTCTTTTGAAGTATATAAATAACTTTGGGTTTTGTCGTTACTTATTAAATTCCAATACTAAAGCTATAAATAAATAAAATTGAATTACAATTTTTGGTAAAATAATTCAATAGTTTATTCACATAACAAGCATGTTTTATAATTTTTTATGTATATTATCATTCATTTTTCTTTTACTTATTTGAACCAGCTAGTAGTAATGATAATAACATGAAATATATCACTATCAATCTAATCAATCAACATTTTTTGCAAACAAGAAAACAATTAAGCAGCACATTAATCATATTTTAATTAGAGTAAAATGCTTATATACTACAATCAATTAATTAGGAGAGTATTTTATATTTAAATACAAAGAAACCTAACCTCTCAACAACTATAATAAAAAATACCATAATCATTTAATTCCCATTTCCAAAGAAATATATTTTTCCATAAGAATAACCTTTAATGTCCCTATTATCAAACACCCCATTGAATTGCGTAATGCCATTGAATAAATTTGTCCAAAGCAGGTTAAACGGTCTATTGTTCGCAGAACACACCGTCGTCCGACCGCCTAATTGGAACTTATTTGTTTAGACCGAAGTTACGCTATGGAAATAGAACCACCTTAGCCACAACCCCTCTCGCCCAAACTGTGTGTTTACAAGGACATTAGAGGCCTATGCCAAAACCCCACAACACATTACTCCGCAAAGTGAACAGGAAATCTCACTATTGGGAATTATGCCCATCCATCTACCTCTCTGTGTGCAAATATAAATTTCTTGTTAAACATTACAACCTCTATCTCTCGTTGCGATGATGCATTGGAGTCACTAATGCATTATTGAATGAATTTCAAAGCAATGAATAGATCGTGACTTTGGAATCGTATTTTATTGATTTACCAATACAATGGAAACACCGACAACCCTCCGTCTCTATATCCCATTCTAATTGGAAAATCAATTGCACAGAAATGGAGCAACTAAATTGACAAAAGGAATTGAAAATATGAGTACTGCACTTCAATGGATATTTATCCTTTATTTGCAAATCTGATCAGATCATCAGTCCCATTTCAACAAATATTTTGCTGCTAATTAACAAATACGCTATAATTGGCACTAAAATACACAATTTAACCGATTTGAGGCTACCTGCTGATTAAACTGTGTCAATATGCAACAGGTGAATATTTTTAGAAGCTCTTAATACAAAAATATAAACCCTCTCTTAAAATAATCCCAGCGCCTGGTGAATTAAAAATTCCGCAGTTCTCACTAATTAAAATTACCATATGAAACATATTTTCTGCTCGGCTAAGTTTGTATTTAACATTATAGAACCTTCACCTCATTTTCACGGCATTACTCTCGATTTTTACATATGAATATGAAAGTAGCAAAAACTACTCCCCTAAAAATATTTGCTTATCTAAAATCCCTTAGGAACCCTTTGACATGAATTTCGTTTTATAATTAAAATTACAACTCAACTCGCTTTCTGGGTGATTTTCAAATGTTTTTATGCTTTCTTAAATGATAATTATGTAATTAAATGGCTTAAGCAGGGTATGCCAAATTATCATTCAGCAATTAGTATCCATATTATAACTATATTGCATTTTAAAGTGCCCAATTTGAAATCATTCCTTTTATATTGTACTTTATTTCAGATTAAATATTTATTTAGTCCCTAAATAGTGATTTCGAAAGTAAGATAACCATAATTAGCTCATTTTTAACCCAAACATAACGAGACATTTAATTAAGATATATTTTGGTTAATTGTGGGTTGAGCGCTTTTACTCGTAAATATGTGGTCAGCCATGCAGCCCTCTTCATATATCACTCTAGCTCTTTCTGCCTAAAATTTTTGTTGAAGGAACCTCTTCTTCGACAACACAACAACCGTTACCGGTCTAGGTCTAATCAAATGGTTTTACGTAATCAAAGTTTTCAAATGCCTTCTCTATTCATTTACCAATTATACACAATCGACAATTAAATAACAAGTATCTTAATCATTGTTTGCCATCATTGGATTAGCACAATGAACAAATGTATTGACAGGTTTATGCCACCGAAAAAGAACCCACATATTACAAAGAAGACCATCCCTTTCACAACTTTCAATCTTTATATTCATTGAATGGCAGCAAATTACTAGTATTATAGTACGATCCGATTTATCTTTAGATTTTATATAATTCCAACAAATAATATTCTTGACGACACAAGTTGTCCAACAGTTGAGGCCTGGGATATTAATTTTGGAAAATTTATTTAAACAAATATTAATCCCAAAATGTTATTAGTTGATAATGGCAGGTGAATTTTGAAAATAAAAAAAAATCAGTGCTTGTACTGGATTCGAACCTGCGATGGTTTCAAAAGAAGCTACCCTGGCCGTTGCTAAGATCAATATTCATGCAAATCGCAGATAATAATACTTTCAACATGATATTGAGCTCCGCTCACAAGACAGTAAAGGTTCGCACTCTTTAAAAAAAATTTGGCGTTTAATACGCTTTTAGGGATGAATTGGTGAGGCATCGGAAAGGATTCGATGTGTTCAAATAATGAGACGAGGAGTAAACTATTTACCGGAATTTATTCTAGGGTTTCAGAGAAACGTGTATTTACAATGACAGCATCGTGGAACCGCTTTTGTTTATATCAATATGACGATTTTATATTCAAAATTAGGCCAAACGGTAACGGTCAAATGCTCAGTTAGTAAGTATTGCGTTAAACAGTTTTGACTTTACAAAATAAAATTACAGAGGATAAAAATGACTCCCACTTGCGGTACTTAGCGGTCTTTAAGCTCGATCTGAATCCACTGTAATTATAATAACCAGGCGCCTCCAGTACAAAATAACTACTACAAATAATATGTTTGAAATAATTTCACATAAAACCAATTGTGTTAATTATAAATATATCTAATCTAAATTTGAGATTTGGACATGAATTAATATGTTGTGTATAGATATGTATCGTATTCAAAATATTTAAGGTTTTAGAAAACAACTCTGAGCGTAAATAACAATACTTAATTTTGTGAAAGAATAACTTTATCAAGTAATTTTCAAAATGTTTTTACTACATACATTACAAAATATTCGACAGTTGAAATTCATGTGGTTAAAACAATCTAGTCAAAAAAATTGATGACCCATAAATCTTCAAAATGCATTTTTGTGTTGTCGGAAAAAGAATGATAGATTGTTTGGTAATTGGGCTCAGCAATAAATTGGTGGAGTGACACGGATAAATCAGGAATGGCTGAGTCGAGCCCACAAGTTGCGGCACAGATTACATAAATCCCCTAATTGTCAATTTGTACCGCATTTAATGTAATCCATAAACCACCGTCATCGGCATTTGGGAATTTGCAGCACTTTGCAATCTAATTTGAATCTCATTAAAGTTCAAGAGTTTGTCTACACTATGGGATGGGTGTTTGCGAATTCTCCAAGTTATATGCTCGATTACCTGAAAACACCATTTGCGGCAAAGTGAGGAAGAAAAGTAATACATAATACAATGTCGAATTATGAATAACGCTTTCCCATAAATTCAAAATTCAATAGTAGAGTATCGCAATCTTTTCACAACCACACACATACACAAAATCACAGTGCAAAACTTTCACGCAAAAAACCGACAGCTGTTCTTTCTACATCCAAACTCAACGCACACACTCTCTAACACTCAGCTCTACATTTACATTTTTTTATCAAACAAATACAGGTATCTAAATGTATATAAAATGGTATTTTGCTTCGAGGAGGAATGTTTCGTTACTACTCACCCTGGCTCGAGAATTGATGGCATTTCTGGTGAGTCCGTCGGGCGCATCGTTCGACGAGGACACGATAAACTCGTGGTGCCTGTACGCCAGTTCAGGGCACTTTTTCCGTCTGGGCAATGGCGGCTCATTTATTGTCCCTATTTCCGTTCCACAAGGGGATGGACGAGAGAAATATACAGAGAAAACGGAACCATTAGTAGGCATTCTCAAAAGACCAAAATAATCATTAAATTAACGCAAAATACTTTTTTGGCCATTCCAAGATTGCTCAGGAATGACCAATTACAAGGACACCGATAAGAGAACAACAGCGTTTGGATTTAATGTGCTCTGATAAATTGCAAACACTCATATGTATCAAGTACGTATAATCATGAATGCCAGACATTGGCAGTATTTTTTCTTGCTTTGTACCAGTTAAATGCATAACAAGCCGGAATATCAGAAAAGTACAACTTTTCAAAAATATTGTATTAAGTTTAAGATATATATTCAAATCAAAGTCAAGAATTAAAAATTTGAAATTGACAAATTCAATGTAACTCACTAAGATTTCCAAAATGATCTACTTTTCAATATTAAAAGAACAAGTTATTTCATTCAACGATAATCTAAAATACGTTAATACTAATGTTCAATACAAAAGTTATTTGAGGTACAAGGTAAGGGTGCAAAATCAGCAGAAAAATTGATCGCAAGGCGGTATTTCATCTTTTTTCGACTTAAAACAGCCTTTATATTCGATCAAGACATCATTTTATGAATATTTTTAGTACAACAAAAATTAATTTAGAAATTGTTTTTTTGTACAAAACATAATACAAATTTTTATCAGTAAAAAAATTACGTCAATACATCAGTGAAGATCTTTTCGATCTTTTATTTTAATAAATTCACTGAGTTTCGTTAAAATAATTGTATTTACTCGGGCTTAAGACTTAACGAAAGAAGACAGGCGCACAGGTCATTGCCCGGGATCCATATATTTTGTGGTGTTTTGTATGGAATTGACTCGGGCACCCGTTAATAAAATACGCTTAATAATCGTAAATCGCCAAGAGTCAATTTCTTGCGAATTGCCCGGGCCCCGTATAAATGTAGTGTATGGGTCTCGGGCAATGACCCGGGTACCTTCTTGGTGACACAGTCTTACTATTTAATCTCATAAAGTCTTACGTTTGTATTGAAGATGGGAAGTTGGGCGGCGAGCCCCAATATTCTCATTTTTAAATCTTCAAATTTTATTATTTATTCGTTAGGCATTAATTATTTAAATTTAATTTTTTGTCAAGTCCAACAATTAATCAATTCAACTTTAAATTTAACTGTTCGGTTAAGGAATTTTGAAAATTTCCTATTTTATAATAATCCCAGTCATTTAAGATTATTTTAGTAAAACAGAACATTATTTTCTCAAATATAAAGTTCTTGTTTAATTTTTAACTGCCTTGTCAGTTATTAATATTGAATTTAATATAGTAAAATGTAGTTAAATGCTATTAATAAATGGTCATGGAAAGTCTAACACTCATTGGTTGAGGTTGAGACTACCCGCAGTTCCATACCGGAATGTTTTGGGTAATATTATTATTAGAAAATGTAGTTTAATAATATATATGGTTCTCTATTATCAAAAATATTAAGTAAATTTGTATAAGTCATAATTAACCACAAAAAACTACAAACCTAATAATCATTAACATAAAATAATCCAACATTTTTAACCCATTTGGCATAGAACGCCAAAAAGTTTAATTACTCAATAAAAATATGTGGCCAGGCGGTTTAATGAGCAACATGTAATTGTTTGACTGCGGTGTAAACTTCAAATAGCCCATAAAGGATGTGATCATGAAAGTCGTTTGGATGAGATTTACGACAAAAGAGATACTGTCCCCTAAAAGCCGAAACTAAACCCATTTGCACTGCCCATTACAGAGCCCAACAGCTCAGTGATGCATTCAAAACTATTTAATCTGGATAATTCTGTGTTGACCGAATTGAAAATAAATGTCCTTTTCATTTACTTTACCCATTGTTGAATTTAATAGACAGGTTTAATTCAAATAGGACAGTCCGTAATGCAAATATTTTTTTAGTATTTTAATCTTTAAAGTGACAGGAAATAGTTTTCAATTAAAACTTTATTCCAAACTGTGATTTATCAGTTAAATCCATGGCAGCTGGTAAATTTTTTTTAAATTTAATTGATTAGGATATGTTAAAACAATTGAATGGGAAAGGTGCCATAGGGGGAAAGAAGCCATGCTCTCTTTAATTCAGAGTGGGGAAAATGATATTAGTTTTTTTCTGTATTAAAAAGCTTTTAACGGGAGCTCAACAACCTGGAACTTGTTAGACTTAATTCAGTTTTTAACGTGATATTTGGAAATTAATAATTTTGCTGAATGTTTAAAATTTCCAATTTATGAGGTCTCGCTTATCATAAATTATAAATACTAAGAAATAGAATGATAATTGATAGTTTAATCTATTATTTGGATTGTTATTAATGCGTTTGTTACTGTTTGATCTTGTTTCCAATTTTTTGCTAATGATTTGTGAGGCATGGCATCTCTTCCAAGATGTTCTAATTCTAAGCATTTTACTTTTAATTAGGAAACTTATTAGTGACTCCGGATTTTATGAACCAAGAAAAACTTAGCTTTGGCAATCGAAAAGGTTAAATAAGTCGGAAAATCATAAAATGAACTTGATAAGATGAGTAAATATTTTTCCCAATTGTGATATTAAAAGTACTTGTTTTCATTAATTTATGCTTCAATAAAAAGTGAAAATTTTCTAATTGAAACATAATAATCATCACGGCTTATAAACTGAATGGATACAGACATGAAAAAAGTACTATAGAAATGAAAAGATACAACCCCATTCACAAATACAACTTCTCATTCAACTTCTTATTCTAGTCCGAAGAATGAAACATCAAAATGTTTCATTAAATGTTATGTTTTTATTTTTTAAAACTACAAAAAGCCCACAGAGTATCAAAGTTTATTTACTTTGTTTAAATTGAATAATTTAATTCTTTATATATTGTTAAACTTAGAACTGGTCTGTGGTATGTATATATATAATCTGAAAAGTTCACTTTTTATGGAAAAATGGATATATATTTATGATTTCCTTTTCAAATTTACACACTGAAGAATGAAACATCAAAATGTTTCATTAAATGTTATGTTTGTATTTTTTAAAAATATAAAAAACCACCAGAGTATCAAAGATAATGTTTCCCATATAAATATTTAATTAGTTTTAATAGGTTTTTGTGCTATTTTACAAATGAAAATTGGGAAAAATAGCATTCAGTTTTCGCGAAGGAAGCTATTCGCGTTCTCTCCTAGCGGAAACAGCCTTTTTTCTTGAAAACCGAAACTTAAACCGTCTTGAAACGAAAATAACTATTTCTGGTCAAAAAGAGCCACGTGAGTCGTGCATTAAGTTCTTTTCAGATTGCAATAGTTGTGAACAAGAAATTTTGCGCCAAAATAAAGAGATTATAGTTCATGGAAAAAAACGCGACTGCCATCTCTCCCATACTTTTAGTCCGTTTTTATTATATATCTTCTTCAATTATACTCCAAATAAAAACATATTGATATGTTACTCGGCGGTGTTAATTGGTTAAAAGAGACCAAATTTACTACACATTTTAACTTTTTATAATATTATAATTCTTCTAAAACGTATGGCGTCTCCCCAAGTTTACCCTATCAATAAACTATAATAAGTTTGATTTTTTAAACAAATCTTTGAAGTATATAACGTACTGCTGCGAGAAATGACTTTACTCATTTTCTTACTGTTTTAAAATTGGTAATTATAAATGACTAAAAGTAGTAGTCCACCATAAATTTGCATGTTTTCCAAAAATTCGCATTAAAATTAACGTCAATATAGTGAACAAATAACAATTATACGTTTTGTTGGCTACTTTTTATTTCGCGCAATTCTCAACTTTCCTCTTACATTGGTGTTTTGCAAAATAAACGTTATTACGTATTTATAGAAAATTTCTTTTGATTTGAGAAAGCATACATATCAATAGATACAATTGCTTACCAACTTAAAAAGTTGTATGCTTTATAAATTTATAATTAATGTGAAAATAAAATTGTGCCAGGTGGGCTATCAATTTTAACACAACAAAGAAAAAACATGGAAAAACCCAAAATTATAGCCGCCCTTAAATATCTTTTCTTTAATATAAAAAATATGTATAAACATTTAATATACATAATGAACGCAATGATTTATATCTTTCTGTATCTTTTATACATTCCCATTTTGATTTGAAATTTTTCGTGTCTCCAAAGTATTTAATTGCCTGAAAGTATCTGTCTACCCAGAAGGGAGTCGTCTTAAGCTATGGTATTTTTCTCAACTCAATAAAAGATTTAGGTAATACAGGGCTTAGTTAACAAGAAAAATTTGAAAAGTTTTTCAATATCCGTTCTGTTTATATAATCAATTTTTATTTAATCAAGAATTTCATTTCAAAACAGAATGGCAACTTTTACAATCGATATACTACCACAAGTTCATGATAAATTCAAATATTCCCTTTTTGTTTCAAATTTACCTTTAAATGTTGGTTTCACACGAAGAATTTACATAATATAATTGATTACTAAGAAATGGGAATTTATTAAACATATTTCATTTTAGGAATGATTTTAATATGGATGAACTTAATTGTATATATCAAAAAGTCATTAATCTTAATCAGTTTCTTTAATTTACGTCAGAGTACCTGATTTAATTCAAATAACTCAAAATTAAACTAAATAAACTTAATTTAAATTTACTTTTATACAATTCTGTTGAAAAATGTTTACATTTTAGTCAATGCTCCCACTAGAAATTGTTTTATAATCGTACAGTGTTGAATAAAGTATAATTCAATACCCGCAGACAATTATACGAAATATACACTAAATTAGTGCTTTGTATCAAAANATTCAACTACTAAAAATTATAATTTTTATTCTAAGTAGGCGTAGAATGAAAATATATTTTTACGTTTTTCATGTCTCTATAATAAAGTAGGCCATGATTTATTAATCAAATTAAATTTTTTCAAATTTTGTCAAATGACAAAAAGTAAATGTCTTCTTGAATGTTGATTATGACTTTTAAATGTAGTTTAAATGATGAATGCCCGTGATAGCATATCAGTGATACAGTGCATGGTGCAAGATTGTCGCTTGACTGTATGTGTTTAGAACTTAATTTAGTACTGGGTTGTCTTCTTATTCTTTACTTCATATTTCGCGGAAAAATAGCTAATAAATATG
>JXOV01007767.1:21930-39269 GCA_001014945.1 Clogmia albipunctata | reverse complement strand
GGTATGTAGGTACTCGCTGCAGGGTTAATGAGTAATCTTTACATATAAAAATGGATCTATCCACATTTTGGTAATTTAAACTCGAGAATGGTTTGTAAANAATCTCGGACATATACGATTAATTTTTCATTTAGAAAAATAACTTTAAAGTTGACTTACACACCCGGGTATGTAGGTACTCGCTGCAGGGTTAATGAGTAATCTTTACATATAAAAATGGATCTATCCACATTTTGGTAATTTAAACTCGAGAATGGTTTGTAAAATTTTGTTAATTTTTGTTTAGAATTATTTGTTAAAGGTACCAGAGTGTTCTTTAAGTGATCAAAAATGATTAAACACTTTTTTACACGACATTTTTAAATAAATAAAATTATATACAAACATTTTGCTATTAATTTAAACTGTCAAATTAACGTTTTCTTAAACATCAATTTGTAATGAGGTCAAACCGTCTTTCATAATTTTGAAATATTATTCTTTCAATTAAAACATTCTCCAACATTCCATGTTTCAAAATATTTCTTTTTTATGCATGGCTTTTGCAATGATCATAATCAAATCACAAGGTTAATCGTTGGTAGTTTGCGGAATAAACTATGAGTTTCGCTATTTACGTATCGGCAAACCCTTTTTTTTGTTTTTTAAGCACCAGAAACCAGGACAAAAATAATATTCATCAGAAACCTCTTGATCATTTACATTCAATGTCATAATGGAAAAATTGTGTTTGTAAATATCGTGTTAACATTAATTTTTGGCAAATATTATAATACATATAATATTCTTCTTTTTTATTTGTTAATTCTAAGGCGGTACGACTTTAGTCAGGTCAGCTAGTTAAATAAAAAATATTTTTATTATGATGATTATGATGTTATGGCAATATACTGAGTTTTCCAATAAAAGGTTTCATCCTTATATTAATAAAAAAGAGATATTTCTTAACTGCCTTTGTTTTGGAAGCCTATTCTCAGGAAGACTTGTGTTCGAATCTTGGTCTGTGTAACCAGGTGCTTTTCTAACAACCTTTTGTTTTCTTCTTTACATTTATAGCTCTGTATTTGATATCGCATAGAAAAATAGTACACAAAATCAGTTATTTATGTAAAATAATATTGGAGAATGGGCAGTCATGCCAATTGAAACAATTGCGGCTATATACCTAGAGTAGTTTACGAATTATACCTACGTATACGTTGTCATTAATCAATTGCGGATATCCGGAGAAACACTATCGTTTTAGTGGCCCCACAGAAATAATGTTTCAAAGTGTTAAATAATAAAATATTGGTTTTCTATTCTGATCATCCACGAATTATCACAATTAGGAATCTTTTCTTTTAAGGCTTTAAACTATTCTTGCCTTATGTGGTACGTATGAGGATTTTAAACTAAGTCATGTCATCTCTACCAATATTTTCTAATTTAAATATATAGTCATAGTCTAATCAAGAAATCAACTAACTGTAGTATAGCAAAGTAAAGCAAATTTAATATTAAAAAATAAGGCATTACTTCGAAGTTGTAGCTATACATCGGTATTTGAAAAAGATATAAAAGTACCATAAGTCATGAATTGCGAAGAGAAAAATAGAAGCAAATAAATTAAATTATTTAACGAAACCTTTTCCATTTTCGTCACTTTAAATTCCAATTCAAATTCCTATAAAGGGTATTTGAACTTTGCCATTAAATTAAGCGCCAAAGGTACGACTCATTTCCAGCACCTCGTTTTAGTTCCATTGGAATTTATGCGACAGTTGGTCTATTGCTTAATTTCCATCATTACCGCGGCGGTCATAAAACAGTCTGGAAAAATTTGCGCCGAGTCCGTGTAAATTTGAATGAAAATAAGAATAAATAACTATAAAAATCCACTTAATGGGTTTGCCTAACAGGCACGGAATCAGGTGTTCTTTCCAACGCTGCCACCAAATTAGAGCAGAATTTATTATTTGCGCTCAACCGACGAACAATCGCAAATGAAATAATGGCATTTTATTGTAAAAAATGCGACAATAATATGTATAAAAATGCAGTTTGAAAGGCATTTCAGCGTATTTCAGTTAATGGTTTTCGCAACTCAATTTATATTAATTAATATTTTAAAATGATATTATATATCAAACGAGGTGAAAGCCCACTTTATTATTTTTTGCTTAAACTTTTTAAAATTTAACAGTGGCAATCTTAATATATCTTAATCTGTCTCGTGGCCGATGTGTTAACGCATCCGGCTGCCTCTTCGGAGTCAAGGGTTCGATCCCTGGGCGGATAGGATTGACTGGGTCCTTTTTTCAACTGGTCTAGGTGCTCTTAATTGACTAATAATACACTGAAAACAAATAGTCACCGAAATGTCGCAAAAACCCGTTGGTTGAGGTTGCGACCCCCCATGTTCCTTACAGGAATTGAAAGGGAATTTTTTTTTTTTTAATCTTAATATATAATTCACAAATTCACTTAATACATAAATACACAGGATCATTTCGGTATCCACTAAATGCGACTTGAAGATTCCAACTTTTAAACTTAAGTGGTGTTTGGAGATCATATTGATTCTTTACAAATATATAGAAGCCTCTCTTTAAAAGAAATCAATGTGCGAAAGAGCAACGACAAATCAAACAAAAGAGTTGGAAAATGTGACCTTAGTCAAGTACGGTTTATGTAGGGCTGTTTGGGTAAAAGCAACATGTATATTTTTGATTATTTAGAGAAAATGCTATTCTTAGTTTGTACGTAAAAAATCAGGTTCTTATTGACATATATTTAGGAAAATTTAGTGAATAACCTTTTAAACTTCTTTTTCTTCTTTTGTTAAGTCTTTTAACCCATTTCGCTTGAGGTCGGCTTTTCTAGTAAGATATTTTCTAGATTTGCGGATTACATATCCCTCTTGACTCTGTCGTCATCATGCTAGTTTTGGTACACAACACACCAAATATTGATACGTTGTTGTTTGAGTACACTTCCTAACTCCTTGTTGCGTATACCTTTGTTTTTGTTCGCTTAAAACTTTAAACTGTTGCCACCGACAGTAGCTCATCTGACCAGAGCTGTTCTTGCTGCCTTTGTTCTTATCGTAGGAATAAATATTTTGCTACCAAGATAGGAGTATAACCTACATTATATTGGAACATGAAATGTCTATACCTCTGTAGTAACTAGTCTTCACCAATTTTCAATTGTGTGTGCCGTTGAATTAAAATCCAATCTTCTAGCATTTTAAAATTTTTTGCAAAAAGTGTTATATTATGATTAAGTACTATAAAATACATACGCAAAAAATCACACCCATACGTGTTAAGGGTGAGCTATTCCTAACAAAATTATTTTAAACATTGCATTGTTTAAGGAAGTATAATACTTATCCGAAAGGTTGATCCAATATTATTGAAATTTTGTAGGCATGTGGAGCAAGTTGGCTTTAAAGTTGTGTATATTTTTATACCCTTAACTATCAAGGGTGAGTCACCCCTAATATTTCTTTCATTTTTTTAAAAAATCCATTTCGGATTTGATTATGATTAAGCATTAAAATACATATACAAAAAGTATGCCAAGAAGAGAAGTACTAATTTTTTACCCTCAAATGTTAAAAGGTAAGACACCCCTAACTTTTTTAATATTTGTTTTCAATTCATTGTGATTAGGTTTTGAAAATACACATGCAGAAAAACACACCTTTACATTTTAAGGGTAAGCCTAAATCAAATGCAGTGTTCCGAAACGGATTAATAAAAAAAAGATTTTTTTTAAGTTCATTATGACAAGGCATTCAAAATATACATGCCGATAAAATCAAGTTTAAAATAATTTAACTGATTGATATTTATTTTGTATTAACATAGTTACATAGTTCTTAATTTGAATTATGAATATTCTTACCAAAAACGAGTTCATCACACTATACAATCGACCAGGAAAACATAAATGTGGACAATATGGTTGTGTTTAATAGCAAAACGAACGAAGCTTAACTCTGTCAATGTAATTATCGTAAAAAGTTTGGTTTTATATTATGCACTTTTTTTTACATTCCACAATTTCAAACGTATCCGAAAAAAGCGTAAAAGTTCTCAATACAAAATATGATAATTTAATTCATCACACCTAATTTGATTGTGCATTACATTTTATTGCTGTAATAAAAACTATGATGATGTGTGAGAATTTGTAGCGTCTGGCGTTTCTAACGTATCGTGAATTTTTCATAATGAATATTTTAGAACGGGGATGCTTTTCAAGAAAAGAAACCCTAATAAGGGTAGTAATAATAATAAATGGTTGAAATAAATGCAATTACCGAAGAGGTGGAAATATGGAATACGTAATGTGTTTATTTAATTTGCGAAAATGATTGAAATACTCTTGGAAATGATGTACCAATTCCGCCTCAGTTACGGTTTCGCCACCACCCACTCTTTCTTGTCTACATTTCATCGCCTCTAAATCGAATAAAAGGTAATAGAAATTCAATAAACGAATTGTAATGAGATTGACACACATTCTGAAACAGTGTGTAAAGGAATCGATCAAAGAAGGGCTCCTTTTGAACAAGCGAGCACCTTCTAACTTAATTTTGTTTTAGGACCGATCCCCCAAGGGAAAAAATTTCTATTGATTGGGATTCTTCTTCAGTTTTTTGCTCAATTATAATTTAAAATATTTTTCTTATTTATGAAATTAAGACCAAGCCTGGTATTTTTATGAAAAACATAAAATACTGAAGAAAATAATTTGTGATTTCAAATAATATAGAGAACATCACAAATTAATAGTTTAAAGATCTGCCAATATATAATTTTTAAACAAAACTGATTTGAATATTTAATATAAGCAATAAGAGATGCCTATCTTAGTAAAGTTATTGGAACACTATTGCATTTCAAGGGAAGAAATGTAGTATTAAAAACTTTATTAAAAAAAACTAGTTATTTGTTATTTACACCCTTATGGGGTCGATTTTAACAAGGAAACGAGTGTGAAATACAACTCGTAGGCGAGTTTAAGTTTTTCAAAACTGATGATAAGTTTTAAAGGACAGATATTGTCGACAATAATTTGTTGCTGTATGATTTACTGAACCCGCGACGACGATGGATGGATTGCGTCCACGATGACCTGAGGGAGTTGCAAGTCGTTATCTGGCAGGCCAAGGCAGCGAATAGGCCTGAATGGAAACGGGTTGTGGAGAAGGCCAAGGTCCATAGAGGACTATAGAGTCCGACGAAGAAGAAGATGATTTACTGATTGAATTAGAGTCAAATTTCTTAAATTGACTTTAAGAAATATATTAACATTCAACCCTAACAAAACTTTGGCATTTGAAGGTAAGAACTTCTTATAATATAACAAGAAAAGGAAATTTACTTTTAAAATCATTCGGTTTAACATTTATTAAATAAAATAAAATTTAAAATTAAATTTTTAAATATAATTTTAAATAATATTGCTAACAAAAGTTAAGTAATATTTTACATTACCTGTCACGTCTGAAATATCTTTAAATATTAAAATAGTTTTTCGAAATATTACAACATTGTTTTTTTTTGTTTAATCCCTACAACTTGTTTATTACTTTTAAAATAAATACAATTTCATTTTTGACAAGCGCAGAAATAATTTATGGCTTGTTCGCCATATAAAACTAATCAGAATCGATAAATGAATGTGAATCAATTACGACCCATTTAAATTATCTCTTTTTATTAGGGGATGGGCATTATTTCTTTGACATAATTTGTGAGGAAGGCTGTTTTTCCATCTGATATGTTTTATGGACTCTAGAGGGGAGTCGGGTTCACTCCGATGAGACTGGCCCCTTTATTTTCTGTTTCATTTGATTACTTTGGGCGTTTACAGTATCTAATTTTTTGCTCTTCCCATCCTCTTCAGAATAAAAAAGTGGCGGCCGTCGTTGTTACAACTTTATCTGGAATTCGGCCCGCTTCTCTACTCTACTCCACTGAAGGACTGAAGGGTGATTGCCGAGGTGCTTGAATCGGTGCGAAAATGACAGGGATGGGGGTGGCGTGGAGCTCTTTTACAGCCCGTTGGGGAACCGTTTTATTTCAATTTTATGTCGATTCCAATGGCAGTGAATTGAGGCGGATAGAGCACACGAAAAACAGGCAACTGTCCAAAGAATTCCCAAGTAGGATTTAATAATTTAAAACAATATACAGAGGCAGTGAGAAAGAGAGAGAACAGGAGCACATTTGAAAGGGATCGAATTGAAACCAATTCGGAAATTGGTTGACTAGAAACAAGAATTAGTGCCGTTTTTCTCATCCCTTTCCACCCCGTCCCTTTACAGAGAATTCAGTTCAATTGATTCCAACAGAGTTCGACATCACACCATTATCCCATTCCCATCTCTATCTCTTTTCCCATCCAGACAACGATGGACAAATATTATAATTTTCCAATTTGCATTCAATTCCAATCACTTTGTTCATCGAATTCAACGACTTTCCTCAATTTCTCCCGATCAAATCCCATCGGATTCTAATCGAAATTATATGGCAATGATTCTCAAGTGGCAAACACACTCCCACATCAATTGAATTCGAGCTCTGATCGGTTCATTTCAGAGCATTTGGAGATAAGATTTGTGAATAAGTTTGTAATTGTCGTAAAGTCTCGCAAATATCAATACCTTAGCCATAATCTTCCATATGCTTTCAATACTCGTAATTACTACTCACTTTTAATAGCATTTGCTTATCATGATTGATTTAAATTTCATTAAACTTCTATTGAATAGAAATAATTTGGAATCCTGTTTCAAGAAAATTAAGTAAAGATTATGCCATGGAGGGTCCAGTTGTTAAGAAAACCAACAAATCAAATACTAATGATTGGATTGATTTAGAAAACATTCATATACTTCGAATTAAAGGATTTAATGTCTATTTCTTTCAAATCTCTAATTTATTTGATAATAACAGATTCAATTAGACTTATAATTTTAAATGAAATTAAATTTGCGATGCGTGATTGCGAAAATTATATTTAACATTTTTAACTGTACTTATTTCTTAAAGAACATAAAAATTCAAAAATATATTTTTAGTTTTATTTATCTACTCCACTTGATCCAAAATTTGTTTAATGTGATTTGAAAGAAAGGTCTTGTCAATATTTTATTAAAGTACAAATCAATCTCTGGTATTGATTTCTTATTTCGTAGATATGTTATAAGCTGAAGTGGCTAGTGTCTACAATAAACATACTCGCGATCCAAATATTTAAGACGGTTTTTGAAGTCGAGGTGAGGGAAAGCAATTCTGAAATGTTAGATGTATAATAAATAAGTACATTTAAATCTCCAAATAAAAATTATAAAAACTAACACTAACTTCATTATAAATTGATCCATTACATTACTAACTGTCTATCCCGAACCTTTCCTAATACTGTGTTTGACTGATATTGCCCTCGTGAGCGGTGCCGAATGGCCGGCCGTTAGAACATATATCCTATCCACCTTACTTTAAATAAAAGTAGATAGTGAAAACGCCTACGTGAAAGCGTTAACTCAATCATGGGTTGTTTGGTCCAATTATATATTACATTTTACATTTCTTGATCCACATTCGACAATCGCTTTCAGCAAATAAGTATTTTAATTCTTCATTTATTTTTGAAATATTGTTATTCTGCTTCCTTTCCTCAATTCCGACTTTAGTAAGTAAGGGTATACGAGTACAATAACATGTTTTGAATTATTATTTTGCAGTCTGGATTTTTTTAAATTTAATTTAATCATATGTGTATCCTACGAAATATGCAACAAAAATTACAATTTAAAGTAACATCACTATAACTGTTCTCTGTTTGAAAAATTATTTGAGATAATTGCTGTTCCTAATAAAATTAGGTGGTCTTGTAACAGCAACTATGTATAAAAAAGAATATATTTAATTGAATAATTGTATATAAATGAAATTCAAAACAAAATGTTATTTAATTTATATCATTTGCAAAATAACGATAGCTAAAATGTGTTTAAAATTGTCTATTCGACGAAATAAAATTAATGTTCCTAACCAATCAAAAGATAAGCTTATTAAATTCCAACGTCTGAGTTTTGATTTCTTTTTTAAACAGCAATAATAAATTGCTATTTTAATTATAAGGAAATTAGAAATTGATTTATTGTTTGTTTAATTTATTCCACACAAAAATGATTGATGGTTAAAATTTTGATGGCAAAAGCAACTTTTTGGGGAATAATTTTTGAAAATGGTCTGACTTGATTAAATTAATTACATGGAATAATTATGGTGCAAGTCGGACGAGAATGAGAAATCTCAAAGGGTCGATTATGGCTAATTTGGGAGTAATTGCCTTTAATTTTTAGCCTGCAATTAAACCGTTTAACATCCGCCTCCCAAAACAATAATTCAATTTGATTCTCGGGGCATAAAAGCTGCCTCTGATTGTGATGGGCTTATTAAAATACTGCATAAACTCTGGGCGCTCGTCGATAATAAATCTTTATCGGTCGTTATTGGGTACGATTTCTAAAGTAGTAAAAAAGATTCGGTCAGATTGGAGTTGGCAAAAAGTTATCTGCAAAAACACCACCACCACACCGTTAGGATACAGCAAAAAGGAGAAAAACGAGCCGTGATGACAATAATGTTTTATTGGATTTGTCGCATAAATCCAGTGCCACTTGTAAAAAGGATGTGCATAACAAAAGGGATTCGGGAAACTCGATCAAGCAGGGTCTGGTTAAGTAAATTGTTAAATGATTTCCATATTTATTTATCCAATAAACGGAATATTCGCCGTAATAAATCCAGGTTTTTCTCGTCCCCTCATCCCGTTTTCTGGCCTCCGCCGCTCCGCCGATGTGGTAGACGAGGATAAATAATTTAAGGGGCGGGTTTAGACGAGAGCTCAGTTCATACATTTAAACGGGCATTCAACAGTAAACATTTTATACGGAATTTATTTCAAAGTTAAATGGCCATAACCGGGTTTTTATCGGCTGATTTTGCAGAAGCGCGTAAAATGTGTTGCCGTTTTTTACTTATGCAGATTTCAATTCACCATATGGAAATTTAGAAAAACCATTTACAATAGTTCGAATGTGTCATTTGAATAACTATTGTGAAAAATATTAGTTTTGTATTGTTATGCGTACTTTAAATGATAATGGGAAATGGAATACTTTTGATTTTTTACTTAATCAAAACTTTTTGAAACTCTTTTAGTTAACTAAGGAAAAAAATCATGTTTAAATGTTTTTATTAAAAATATAGTAACGGGCATTTAAGGTTCTTTCTGTACTCCCGTATCGAAACATATGTTTTTCGATATCCATTTGAGTTTCGTAATGTTTCACTTTAAGGTGAAAATTTTGAATTTTTATTTCACTAGTGAAAAAAATGTCATAAACTATCCAACAAATTTGTCTCACAGTCAAAATTTGGTCGCCATTGTTGCCCTTAAGCTACACAAAATATAGATCTGGGCTATGCCATAGGACCGTGCTTATATTTCAAATTAATTCATGTTTCCTGTTTTAAAATTTTAATATTTACCGTTTCAACAGCCATCTGCATATTATTTGCCTATTTTTGTTCGATTTTTGGCACATTACGTAAATATCAGAGATAAATCTGATTAAATGTAATGTAAGTAAATTATATTAATAGCCTTATATTGCTTGAAATGGAAATTTATTTTACTTCAATTATAACAAACAAATTTTTTATGTCACAATAAAAAAAAAGCATTTGCCTTATGACCAAGTAGTTAAGAGGAATTCCAACCGTTAACGGTAACTTTATAAGTAAAGATTTCACTTGAAACATTTCTAAAACATGCCAATTTTTAAATTTTCTTTGTAAATAATGAAATTTAATGTGAAATTGTAAAAATTTCAGTTCTCATGAGTGGAGTGCAAAAAACGTTATGTCCTGCTCGGGAGTAAAGTCCTGTTTTTTAACTCGGAAACGATGAAACACTCGCCTTCGGCTCGAATGTTTCACTTTCGTTAAAAAACAGTTGACTTTACACCCATGTAGAACAAATAACTATTCTGTTAATCAAATGCTTTTTTGGAATTTAATCTGTAATATTCTGTCACACTAGTACTTCATGTTTATACAACAAGGAAAACAATTTCTACAGAACACAATTTAAACTACATTTTATTTATAAAAATAAGTCATTGAGAATTACCAATTTAAAAAAATACTCATATAATTTTTGAATAAAAGTATTGAAAGTCTCCTGTTTCAGACATTTAAGGGCAATTCAAAGAAACATAAATGGAAAAATATATTGTCCGATGACTGACTAGATAACATCCTGAAAACTGAATTACTAATTGAAAATTATTCTCTCAAAGAAATATGCTAAACCTGGATTCAAAAATTCATTTTATTTTTATCTCAAAAACGTCCAAAGGATCTGAGGCATTAGAATAGATTCTTTGAATAGTTCCTATTTTGAGAAACTGGTTCTAAAATAACTTAGATTTAGAATTTCACTTTGTTCTGGCATTTATATTTTAAGATTTCATTACATCAGGAAAATAACTTTTTATAATTAAATATCGTTGTCATCCATATGCAATCTTTACATATAATTCATCCAATAAATATTTTGAAGATAAATATTGGGTATTTTTAAAAATAATTTATTTTCAACAATTTCATCATGTAAATTTATTCTGTTTATTTTTCAATTTTTGAATTTAATCACTCATGGATCATTTCCTGAAAAGAGTGTCTCATGTGATCCTTGAATTATGTAAACACGAAACGAAAAAGTATTCAAATGAAACTCGGTCGTTTAAATATAACTGGGGGACGGGGATCTGTTAAACCGAAATACAGCCATACCCCGGAAGATTATTTATTCCAAGCCGATGTACATAATTCTTGTGGGCTTTTCGCCATTCCCATGACTTTTTATTGTTCGAGAGGATCTTCTGTGTGCCATGGCTGTTGTTGTTGTGATTCCCCCAGCCATTCAAATTTCATGTTGAAATGCCGTTGTTTATTCAATACACGCCGCTCTCCTTGTTGCTGTTTGTTACTTCCGCCCTGTTTGTGTAACTTGGAGAACATGTAGCCAAATTGGATCTGTTTTAAAAGGGAGGCGGTGGTCTTTATGACGAGACAACATGAATATTTATGATTTGGGTACATGTATCAACGTATATTGATCGAACTCTATTATTTTTTGCGACTGGGATTTTCTGGACACAAAAGCTCGAGTTCATTGTACCGCCCAAAGGCATAGAGGCCTTATTTCCGTTGTATATTTTCAAGTTCGTTAAAAGAAAGAAAACAATGACAAGATTTGAGAGGAGGATGAATAATCATAGATAAGAATTTCGAATTCAAATATGTCGAATACAAAATTTTAAACAAAGTCGATATTATTTCTATGTGAATCGATTGTAAGAGACAGAATATTTTTTGGATATCACTTCTATATCTATAAAATTTATAGAATTAAATATTGTTGTTATTGATAAGATAAGTATTTTTCACTAAGCATATGGAACTAAGACATACTATATTAGACACAAAATCATCAAAATTTAATCTCTTACTTACCAAAAGGAAAAATCTCTGATTTACTTGCACCTTTAAATCCACTTGTAAAGATAACACAACGAATGGCAAAGGTTAGCCAATGATTAACAATTGTCAAATTCGGCTCAGCAGGTTCCATCACGGTTCCACGTTTATTTTTGTCCAACCATGTCCATGTGCGCCAAAAACGGCCCCCATTGAAGATAAAACGTAAAAAACCCTGAACTTTACATAGTATACAAGTAAGTAGGTCTTGTAGTTTTCCCCACTACATCCAAAAATCCGAGGAGCAATTCCTGTTTTTCCAACATTGCCCATCTCAATCAACAATTCCTTCCGTTTCAACCTATTGTAAGTATATATTTAAAAAAATATTGTAATTAGTAATCCTCTGTAAAAAATTGAATAAATACCGAGGCCTGACGAACCTCAAAACAGTCTTGTTCAGTCGTTAACAACGACTAGTATTCATGGGGGCTCATACTCCCTGGCCATTTCCCAAGATGTCACAGTCGGCTCTTGGAAACCCTGGCCCGACCATCTAGTCGAGACAATCGAACCAGCTTCTCTTGGGGATCCACGCTTCGCTTTAGTTACGCAGGAACCTCTGCACACCATCAACTTCCAGTTCGGCGGTACAGCTACAAATTGAAAGTATTACAGATGCTGACACTGTATAATTCTTATCCCAATTCAGTATTGGAAATCCCAGTGAGATGAATTTAATATTATGTTTGACGTAATTTAATGAATCAATGGTCTTTTTCATCATTTCGAGATTGTTAATAATTCATGAGTCCATTTACTACTACTAAAATGCTATCGGCTAATCTGTCCCTAAACATAGAAATATTGCCAAATTGCTCGAACAGAAGATTGGTACAATTTACGGAAGTTCTCAAGGTATCTGCGTCAATTACCTAGGATTGACTAAAAGGTTTCGTGATAAGGCGAATAAATGTCGCCTTTACGGTAAGCGTTGTCAACCTACCAATTTTGATAGCCACCTAGACTTATTCTGGTACTTTGGTCTGGAAATTGCGACAAGAATTCGAGATATGCAGTTGCGGAAAATCTCCATGTGAGACTACTGCAGTGTATAAAGCCTGAGTTGGCAAGGTTACCACAAATTCACCAACCCGCGAGGCTAGCGTGGTGAATCAGTAGCCAAAACACCCCCAATGAGTTCGAGTATCAAAACAATATTACCTCAGGTGATAAACCGGAAATCCCCGAAAATCCACACCGGTTAAAAACTGGTCAGCCCTACGGATTCTAAGGTGGGCAAACACTCGAGAAGAAACAAGACAACACTTTATGCCACTACATATAATACAAGAACACTGTCTTCAGATGAAATATTAAATGAGTTCGAATTAGAAATACAAGCGACGACAATCAAAAGAAAGGCAGGCCTAGTATGGACAAGAAAAGCTGAAGACAGAGACGAGTGGCGACGCATAGGGGAGGATTACGTTAAGAGATGGATTGAAATAGGTTGAACATGATGATGTTCAAATTTTGGACTTATTTGGCGAGGAATAAGAGAACAAAATATTGTTCATTCGTCAATTCCCACCTCTTACATTGAAAGTAAGGGTCTAGAAAGATCTAAACAAATAAATATTTTTTACCAAAAAACTGTGCCAATACATTTCAATAGTAGTGTACTCATAGGTTGGTAATGTAGTACTGCGCTTTTTGAATGAAAAATTTGTCGTCTGAGTGCGCCTACGTTGCGTTTGTGTAATAATGGAACGAGATTGGCTTACGAGCTTTACCTACAAGTTTACGCATTACAATTCTAAAAACAAATCGCAAATGTTATCCTTTTAATTGTGAAATTTTCTTTAAATTTTTTCGTCATATTTTTTATTATAATTGTGAATTCAATCTATAAATTTATTTAGTAAACTGTTATTTCTATAAAACACCACGTATTTTTTCGGTGAGTTCTAGCATATATTTCAAATATGGCATTTTATTTTTCATTGTACGTTATATTGACAAAAATTGTTCGTCCTTTTTACCCAAGGAAATTAAGTTTAGAAAAATTTAGGTCAAATCACAATTCGAGTAGCCATCTGTTGATCGGGACAACAAGAAAGATTAATTCTCTGTCTGACTGTTCATCCCCGCGTTGCCGCACAATAAATTTACAGCACGTACTTTAATTACACTGATTAAAAGCGGAACGAGCGACCCCTCCTCTCGCTGTAAACTGTACAACCAGCACTTCCTGACGGGCGACATTAATAATTCATGTCCGGGAATAACTTTGCTCGACTCCGGGCCCCCAGTCCAACAAATCAATTTGCATGCATCTGATGAACACAGATTATATGCGGATTATTTTAATATCCAGCTTTTTTATATCCGTATGTAAACAATGAAAATTTTCCGGCCAAAGTTGAAATGCCAGCAACATCAGAATATCAATTTCTACGAAAATCTGCCAGTGACAATGGCCTTGACAATTCGATTGAACTTTTAAAGATTTCATATTGTGATTGTAATTTTCTTAATAAAATTGAAAGTCTTAATTATTGTTTCAAATTAATTATAATTTGTGCAAAGTTGGTTAATCAGACCGTAATTTTTTTCTTAAGAATTTTATTACTCGTTTTCAATAACAACATTCTGTGATGAAAATAAATATTCCCTTTCATTTCCTCTAAGGAACATGGGGGTTCTCAACCTCAACCAACGGGTTTTCGTCATTTCGGTGACTATTTGTTTTCAATGAATCCACATCAACTAACCTAAAGTAAAATTATCCATTTTAAATTTTAACATTGTAACGCTTTTTTCTTCAAAACAAACACTTTAAACTACCTTGTTTTCTTTGCAGCAAANCTCAATCTCAACCAACGGGTTTTCGACATTTCGGTGACTATTTGTTTTCAGTGTATTATTAGTCAATTAAGAGCACCTAGACCGGTTGATAAAGGACCCAGTCAATCCTACCCGCCCAGGGATCGAACACTTGACTCCGTAGAAGTAGCCGGATGCGTTACAACATCGTCCACGAGACAGATACATTCTGTGATTAAATAATAGTTATTTGTGCTACAAGGGTGTAAAGTCAAGTGTTTTTAACGAATGAAAGGAGTGTGAAACGTTCGAATCAAAGGCGAGCAGGACATAACGTTTTGTACACTTCAAATGAAACATTTGTTTGCTTTAATTTATGTAAAATAAATTTCTTTAAAGCATTATAAAACATTATATGCATATGGCTGTTGAAACAGTAAATATTGAAATTTTAAAACAGGAAACATTAATTAATTTGAAATATAAACACGGTCCTATGGCATAGCCTACACCAATATTTTTTGTAGTTTTAAGGCAACAATGGCGACCAAATTTTGACTTTCACACCAATTTGCTGAATTGTTTATGACAATTTTTTTTTACTAATGAAATAAAAATTCAAAATTCTCACTGAATGCCATAAATGGATATCGAAAAGCATATGTTTGGAAACGGGAGTGAAAAAAATACATTTACAAAAATAATATCCATCTTTAATACTATTAATCTCCTGCTATTGAATGAATAGATACAAATGAAAGGGGCGTTTTTCTTATAATGATTCATAGACTTGAAACTAAATTGTCAATTGTAAAAGATTGGTAAATGAATATAGGGCGTTTGAAATCTTTGATTACGTAAACCAATTGGATAGGTAACGGTTTTTGAGTTATCGAAGAATATATTAATAACAACATTAGATACACTAATTTTGTGCAAGTCAATAGACTCAATTTAAATATTTTAATTATCTTTGTCTCCTAACTGAATAAAATATTGTAATTTTTTTTAATTATTATCTTAAACAACCAAAAAACATTTAAAAATGACTTAATTATAAATGTAGTTCATGAATGATTTTGAACTTTAAAAGTATAATTGATTATTATAGTAATTAATGAACTCAATAACATTAAAACATCAGCTTTCCGAATAAGTTACTTTTATGAAATGTATCTGTTCGTTTATTTAGTACAAAATTCTTAAAAATACTTTATCTTGATGAGAAAAAACTTGATTAAATATATAACTTTAACTAAAACTTAAAATAAATTTTAATAAAATCAACATCAGTAAGTTTTCAAAATTTGGTATTGATTTTATAAATCGCACCGGAAACTTTCCCAATATAAACTTGCCTGTTTCGATTTTTCGCTTATTGCGAAGACAATAAAGAAAATCCGGAGTGGTGCCAATCGCACACGAGGTGCATTGAGAGTTGGCAACTTTCCGCTGAAAAATGAAACTCACCTTCCCCCTCATTTGGCCCGGAACAAAACCTTTGTTCAACCTGGACCAAATGCTTTTAGCTTTCTAATCTGCAGCCATAAATCAACATGGCATTTTGCCATTAACTCCGCCCAATTCTTAGCACACAAAACTCCGAAGCTCGGGTCTCGTTCAGTGTATTTTAAAGCGATTTCTGGTGTGCCTGGAACCATTCCCTGGTGCACAGCAGATGTGCAATTGCCGCAAATTTCTCCCGGCTAAAGAGCAGAGTGCGGTTTTGGAAACTCGAAACGTTGCCATGGAAAATTCGAAACAGTTTTCGTTAATGAATATTAATCGTTAATCTGAGAGTTTAAAGCTATAACAATTCCATTAAAGATTGTTTTCATGGAGAAAGATAATCAAAATAAGATTAACTAAAATTGAAATGCAGAATAATTTGCTAATTCCTAATAGAAATTCCGTTCTTGTTTTATAAATGTGGACCAGAAGTTCACCCCAAATAGCAGGCATTTTTTTGTGGACCATTTGCCAAGCCTTAGACTTGGTGGATATTGTTGTTTAATGTACTTTTGGCCGTTAGATTTCGACTATAACACCACGCAACTTTGCCAGAATCACAATATCAAATAATGCAAAGTAATATCAACAAAGTAGCGAATTAGAAAATGGTTTCGAAACCTCTCATTCTCTCTCCAATTTGAAATTCGTTTTGACAAATAATGGCACTCGGCTAACTAATTTAATTGAATAACTAATGCGACTTTTATGTTTGCTCATGCAAATTAATTGGTTGAATCAAAATTAGTTTTTGAGTTACTAAAAATATCTCAAATTGAAAATAAAAACCTATTCTAAATTAAAATGCTAATTGATAGAGAGTACCCGTTTTTGGAAACTTAAATTGGTCCAGAATATATAATGAAGATTGATTCTTCAATTTTGATCAATATACGAGAAAATCCAATTACTAGAGGATAAAATGTCGAAATGATAATTGAAAATAGATCTGTAATTTAATTTTATATTATTAATTGCCTGTTTTATAATCCAATCCATCCAGTTTGTTTAAATTGACTAAAAACGAACGGGAAAAAAATTTTTCCACTCTATTGCACTAGGATTGATCCCTTTTAATATTCCGTTATAACACTATGTGCCATTTTTATTTAAATAAAAAAAATATTAATTTAAATGGGTGTAAAATTTTATTTAGGCTAATCACAGATAATGTCACGTTTTCTTCTTTTAAAATCCGACGAGACTGAGTGGAAAAGATAGAAAAAAGACAGTTTCCGAAAAGCAAATTTCACATCATTTATAAAAATGTAATATTAAACCAAACAGCCCATGACTGAGTTAAAGTACTCACTGTTACATACAAATACATATGAATGATCACCGGGGCCCTTTGTACCATCGTGATTCCTTGGAGTGTTGGGTGCCACCCACCGCCTCCTCCTCACGTAGCCGTTTTCACTATATACTTTTGTTTTAAGG
>JXOV01007767.1:455-15887 GCA_001014945.1 Clogmia albipunctata | reverse complement strand
AATTAGTAATTACAAATTGTTGTCATAACCATATCTCTACACATTATTATTGAAATATTTTCCGTTGAGAATTTGGTTGTGAATGGTTGTTGCAGAATCTGAAAAAAAAAACCGCTGCACAATGGGGAATTTGCGAAAATTTGGTGGAATAAATGTTTTTTTTGTTTCTTTAATTTTTTAACCCAATTTTTTTCGAATACTTTTGTTAGTTATATTATTAAGCTACATTTAAAATCAAAACAACTCATATAATCACAATTTTACAAAAAATATATCATAAAAACACTTTTCAGTGAATATTGATTTTTGATTAATTGCTAATTTGAATTAAGTTTTTAAAATAGTTAGTAAACTTAAATTGTTAAATATTGCACACAAAGTTAAACAAACTAATCTTAATTGTAGAAAATATAAAATATAGCGGTTATTTTAATATTTTTCTAATAACATATTTTGTATTCTGTATTATCTAAAAAATTGTCATTTTTGTACATATTGAATAATTTTAATTATCTTTTTCAATTATAACTACAATAACTATAGAAACTCTAAATAAGTGAAGAATATTTGATTATTAATTGTTTTATGACAAGAAAAAATTTTTTTTGCCTTTAAAATTTCGTTAAAAGTGTAAATAACCGGCTTTTAGTATAATTTGCATATCTGCCGAAAATTAACTATTAGAATCTCCACATCGTACTTGGGTAGTTTAAGTGGAATTTACTTTTAATTTTGATAATTCATAAGAATACTATATTCTTGTCGTTTTGATAATATTATATAACATATTTTATAGGTTTGTTTATTTTTTAAAAACGGGTATAAGTCGTGTTAAATTTTAATGAAAAATATAGCTTCATTTAATTGGATTTTATTGAATTTATTTAATAGGAATATATTGATGTTATCTTTAACTAAAGATTTCTAATATAACAACCGACTTATTTTTGTTGAATAAAATCTTGTTATAAAATAATTAAAAGAAATTTCTCACCTATCTATAAGAAGTGGTAAAGAATTTGTTTTGAATATCTCTATTGAGGTGATCCCGCACTTTGACCTGAAGATCTATTGTGCTCCCCGTTTGTTTTGAATAAATATTGTAAAACCTGAAAATAAACAAGGTTATATAAAATTTTTATAAATTTAACAACATTTATAGTTATCTTATTCATTTTAAATAATTTTAAACAAAAAATTCTTATAAAACTTTTCAAAAAATCTGTTTTAATTGATTATTATATTCTGTATGCGGGCTTATCGAGGAGCGTGCAATAAATTATATATATTTTTTATGTAAGATTTTTTTGGAAAAGCTAAACTAATTTTTTAAGACATTGTAGTTACTAAAGAATATTTTAAAATTAAATTAGGACTTGTAACCTAAAGCATAATGTAATTAAAATTAATAACCTTAATTACAACAACAACAATGAGCGACCTCTTTCTCTATTTAAATCGGATTATTTTAAAAAGGTGCAAGTTCGAGCAAGATTTCTTTACGGATTCATGAAATAGATTATATGTTTGATTTTTAGGAAGAAAAATTGTAGAAAGCATTTTCAAGCATTTTTTGAAAACTCTACGCAAACATTAAAATTGAGTTTTTATTTCACTCTCATATTGTCCTAGACTTTTGACTTTCGAAAAATATAAATTGAAAAGTTAATTTAACTATCTTAAAAAAATTCACATATCGTATACTATATTACTAAAACTATAAAACAGTTCTGGGTTTATAACTGTTACACTGAGAAATTTTCAAAGTGATACGTGTTTTACACATGATGAAATAATTCATATTAATTGCCAACTTTAAAGTCACGCCTTAGGAAAACTATTAACGCTAGAGGTAAATAGTTTCAGAGAAAGGTGCTCTGGTTAACGGTTAACAAAACGTATTTTTTAGTTTTTGCTTATACTCATATCGAAAAAGGGGTTTATTCCCTAAAATTTTTGAAAATTCACCATAGTGCACTGTGTCTTACTTGTTACCAATTTAATGAATTCATATATTATTGTCATAATAAGTTTTATTATTGAAATATGAAAATGTCGTTGTGAGTTGTGGTTGCACAATTTAAAAAAAAACATTTTAAAAGGTTTAATTATTATTTATCGATTAACTGATATTTTTTCAGAATTACAGAAAATAGCGTTCGATACACAAGTGAAATCGGTTATTACTGCACTCATTTATCTAGTTTAACTCGCTGTGCTACATGGTAAATTCGGGCTGTAATAACCTTTATTTTACCACTTGTATCAAAATATACTATTTTCACTAAAATGTCTCAGATTTTCTCGGAAAGCAAATGTTTAGTTTTCTTATTATTTTTTATCACTGATTTATTGTTCATCTGATTCTATTTTATACAAAACTCTAACTCGTGTACTATATTATTCACACTTTTAGCAACTTCGCTGATTTCCTAGAAATTAAAATGATTCTAAGGTAATTTCATTTGAAATTCAATCAAATTTGGTTTTGAATACATTACTCTTTTGTCGCTATCTACGTAGGTGTGTTGATGTACGTTGGAGGTGGCCCAGCCTCCTAATCACTACTCACTTACCATCCACTAATTCACTGATCCAATGTCAGTGACTACACGGTACATTTTAAAACACATCCGTAAACATGTGTTAAACTTAATTTATTGCTACGTCCGATCAGTCCTGCGACTCCTTTCTATCTGCTCAGTGTTAGTTTCACAATGGTTATGGTTTTTTAGAGGTAGTGTTAGTATTGGCAGGTGGTCCATAAACCACACTTTAAAGAAACGTTTAAAAAAATTACCAAAATTCCAGAACAGTAACATATATGTACATTTCTTTATTCCTAAAATGGGGTCTAAAACGAACCTATCTGTGTTAGTATATAACTTCTTTTTAAATATTGTCAACATATCAAAACTTAACATATAAAAAAATGAGCTTATAGCATTGTAAACAACGCTGAGTGAGGGGACAAATTTAAGGTTTCAGATAAAAATTCAACGCCGTTAAAAATAATACCACTGCTGGGCTCGAAGAAGACGGGATTAATTCGGGTGAAATTAAACCGTTTAGAACATTCTTTAAATAATCACTAATTGAAACTTGTTCAATACACCTGAAGTTATAAATTTTAATTAATCTACATATACCAAATTGGTATAACCAATCGTTAAAATTTTGTTGTAATTATTACAGTTTCACTTTATAAATTAATATTTAATGTTTTTTGTTTTCATATTCGAATAATTCCCCGTTTGCATGTTTAAAAATAAATTTTTCGAGAAGAATATAATTGACTTTTTATCAAAATCATAAAATATAAATTTTTAATTTAAGCATATTTTTAAAATTACAGCTTCTTTTGAATCCACGTGTCTTAGCAGATATGATTTTGATTTCCCTTTTAAAATTCCGCGATTATGCTAATGTCAAATCGCTGGCATTTACTTGGAATTTCAATGTTTAATAATTAATTATGAATTCAATTTCAGCCCACCTTAAATTTTCCGTTCGGGAATCACAAGCAGTGAACAAGTGATTTTCTGATTTATGGAAATTGTTTTTGCGATCAAATGTGCAAATCTTGTAACTAATGCGAAGAGGAGCGACAAGTCATCAAATACAATACATGTCCCGGCCTGCTTCAACTCCGCAAGGAAGAAAGGGGAGATTTAATTATTCATGTGCTCAGGATTATATATGATTTCAATAAATTATACTTGAATATTTCCGGCAAATATAACTGAGGACTTCCTGATTTGCTGTCTCGAGATGCCTGAATTAGCATTCAGGGTTCGTATCGAGAGGTGAGCCTCGTTTAAGGATCTCTTAATTGACATTAGATCTTGAAAGTAATTTATGCCGAACAGGAAGACTTTCAATCCCATAAATTTCGCAATTCTGCGTCAACCAATTCAAACTTTATTAGAGAGTTGTAAAATTAAATGGCATTTTCTCTGTTCACTTCTTCGGCCAAATTGAGAACTATTCAGCTCTCCTGTGGCAATTTTAAGTACTTGCAATCTACAACTTTCTAAATGATTGCACATTGAACACATCAATATTAATTACCAGACAAGAGCTTGTAACGTTTTACAAAAAAAATGCTGTAAGTCTTCTACAACATTTAACAGGCATTTATAGGTAGATGATAAATCTTTAATTTGATAAAAATCTTCTTATTTTGGAAGCTTATGCTACTTAAAAAATTGTAAAAATAATTTACATTTAATTATTGAAACAACTAAATCAAATCTCACAATTCTTATTTTCAAATCATATTTTTGATACAATTATATGCATTTTTTTAAATTATTGTATTTGATTCAAGTATGTAATGTATGATTGTTTGATGATGATGTTGGCACTACAACCCAGGGCGGGTCTTGGCCTCCATAATTACGGGCCTCCACTCATCTCGATTCACTGCCGCGTCTCTCCAGTTGTGAACACCCAGTTCTCTCGTGTCGTGTATGATTGTTTTCTTCTTTTAAATTGAAATTGAATGGTTTTTAATAAAAAATAATATAATTTTTTCAATAGTTAAGTGGCGGAATTATTTTCTTCTTCTCGTATTGTCCATCTCGGTTTGTACTCCTCTTCCGATGATTCGAATAAACTTCCATTCGCATCGTTGGAGTTTCTGTTCGTCGGCTTACCTTAGTATCCAGCTCTCATAACCATACACGAGTACCGGTCGAACAATGTTCTTCTTTCAATACCTCTAAGGAACATGGGGAGTCTTAACCTCAATCAAGGGGCTTAGACTTTTCATGATTCTTTCATGACCAGATGAAAAAGAACAGTCAATCCTACCAGCCCAGGGATCGAACCCATTGCCTCTGAAGAGGCATCCGGATGCGTTACCACATCGGCTATGAGGCCGGTACACATACACTTATTCGCACATATTCTGTCATCGATGACGTGCCTAGTCTCTGAAAGATTTAAATGAGCCCCCGAGTATTTAACATGCTGCACCGCTTCAAAATTGTATTCTTGTCTTTTGGGGTCTATTTCCATTAACATACGACATGAATTTTGTTTTGTCCTCATTTGTACTTAAACCAAAAACACTAGCAATATTTTCAAATTTAATGAAACACTCATTCAAGGATGATGCAGACCTATCTAAAATGGCAATATCGTCAGCAAATGAACATATTTGCACTGATTTCCGGTATTATTTTAATATATTGGTGATTATAAATGTTTCTGTAAACAGTTTAAAAAAAGTTTAATTCAGTTAATAGTTTTTATAGCTTCAAAATTTGGCTCACAATTGAATTTTTTTCAAATTTTAAGCTGCAAAACTTTCATAACTTCAATAATTTATCGGTATTAAATTATGATAATAGCACAAATTTAATACTTAAAAACTCGTATCTGTCAATTTTAAGTGTGTCTACTCTAACCTAGGATGTCTATTCTTCACTAGGTTCATAAATAATTGTCGACCATAAAATCAAATTTTATGCAACAAATTTTTTAATTTAAATTTATATATTTTTATTTAATAAATGAATGGGTTTCGAATTTTCTGGTTTAGTTTAGTTTGGTTTCAGTTTTCCAAACCATTCAATAATCTAACAATATCATGAATTTTCCTTTGTTTAAGCAAATAGAAAAACTATAATATACAATATTGCATTTTATCAAAAGAACTTTTTAAAACCAATGCTCTTATTTTTATAAAGTTATGCAAAAAGTTGAAACATATAAATAATTAAATTTATGACTAAAACTCTTCATTCATGATGTGTTTCGAAATACTGTCAACTCATTTTTAATAAAAAGGGGTTCGTTCAAAAATTCAGTTGAAACTCAGTTCTATGTTATGACAAGCATTTTCGGCTTACAGTTCAATGTGCTTTGGGTTGTGCTTTGTGAATAATAACTTGAATATTAATTTAAGAATTTATTCAAAAGATATTGTAAACAATCAGAAATGAATTTGAATATCAGAAGGATTCCGTTTTCTTTTCCGAGAATCAAATTTAGAGAATGATATTCTGTGATATTTACTTAAGACATAAAAAATAACTGAATTTTCAGAATAGAATTATCGACCATTATTCAACAAAATAAATTAATATTTGATAAAGCTCAATGTTATTTATACTCTTAAATATACATTTCTTGAGATTGATTTGTGATTTTAATTTATTCAAACGAACGGAACGCCATAAATTGTGCGCAATTTATATTTCTGCTCTTCAAAACACAACACACAACAAATGCAAATAAACTTTGCTACCTAATATATATTTTCTTAAATTTGCTTTTAATTAAAATTTGAATTTGTTTGACCTTAGTGTAAGTATATGTTTTTGGGCCCTTAACATTGCTTTGAGGGAAGAGGGAGAGAGAGATGAGGGATATTTGTTTTTGAGTGAGTGGAAATAATAAGAGCCGACTTGTGTCTTAAGATGGCTGATAATTAATTAAATGATTCTCATATTTACACAAGCGTTTGCCACAATTCATATTATTTGTCGGGCGGCGGCTGCTGCTCTGGTTGTGTTGCGGAGAAGGCTGTGTACGGATCTGAGTATCTGGCGTCCGGGCTTTGATGAATTCCGTTCCGAAAGGATGCGGTCTCGGAATTCTGAATACAAATTCCGGTTATGATGATAAATAGATCAAGGATTTGCGAATTCGTTCAGTCGGTCGTTCGTTTCCCACCCACCAAGACCAAGTCTTCTTCTACCTCTCCTTCTTAAACAAACAATGTCAGTCCAAACACAAGCCAACAGCACCGATAAGAACGGGATGTGTACCTCTCTACCGCCTCCCACTGCTGTTGCTCCTCTATGCATATATAGAATTATTGTTAATGCCAAATGCCAGGATACTCCAATTGTGCTCCATCCATCACCCGGAGCTTATTTGCTTAATTTCTGAACGCAAAAGAGGTCGCTGTGCCAATTTAATAAATAGAGTTCCACCAAAGGCCAAATGCACTTAAAGGATACAAGTTCACTGAGTTTTATATTAACTATAGTTTTTTCTTTAGAATTCTTTGGTTTTTCCTGAAATTAATCTTATATTGATGGCTTGACATTTTCAGAAATATTTTATTATAATCCAAATAATTTACGTATTGTGTTTTAAAAATAAAATTGAGAGCTTAAATATAATCCAAATATTGAAATAAATTATTATTTAGTTGGTTTTAAAAGTATTTTATTTATTCTATTCTAATGTTGTGGATCATTAAAAAATATTAATTTATTTATATTACTCGGTCTGAGCAAGAATCGGTTGCCGATAATATTTTTTGGTTATTATAACATTTATTTCTTAAATTAAAAAGATATCTTAAAATAAATTCAACATTTCAAATCAATAATTCTGATTGGAAAGGAACTCTTATGGGTAAATACTTAAATAATCTTTATTTAATCGCTAAATAAAGAGTTGTGTTTTAACCACAACGCACTTCTCTGTGACACGAATTTAAAAATATTTGGCGCGCGCCAGCTAGAAGCACAGCATGCAAAATTCATACAAAAAACCGTTTGCTTTGTTTTCAACTCTGTTTTAAATTAAGTCAGCCTTAATTGTATTGTGTCTGGAAATTACCAAATTGACACGTTCGCCATCTTGCATTAGTATTGGTTTTGTGTACAAATATAATTTTAATATTATTATTTCTACGTTGTCTTTCTACAGGGTTTAGCACTATTAATAATTGTTATGTTTCAAACATATAATAATAAGTTTATTTAGTTCATTAATAATATATATGTTATGACGGGCGCATATCCAATGACAGTTTTTGCGGCGACTTCTTCCCGGCTCTATTCGATCCCCGTTGTTTCTCTTCAGGTTCCCTCGACTGGAAATGCGTCGAATAAGCACCTTTCGTTTTTGCAAAGCGCAATGAGCGCTGATTTAACTGTTATTCTTTAATCTCTTCTCAGCCGTTTTTAAATTAACATCCAACTGTCCGCCGCGGGTTTAATTTACACAAACACACACACAGAACTTTTGACAAAATTGATTAAATCCTTTTTCAGAAACCAATTAAGATTTTCTCTATTATCGTGATTGAGCCGATTTGACTGAAAAGGAAACGTATTCCGGTGAAATGTCTTTCCCGTAAGTATATACTTTAAATTCAAATAAAATTCATCTCATATACGTATGTCACTTTATAGGTTTTACATACATATTTTTTTTATAGTTAAGTATTTTAGTTTTGATTATAGATTTATAGGAAATGCAATTAATGGTCGTGTTTTAGATCAGAAATTTCTTTCAATCATACTAATTACTTAAATTTGTTGTGAAATTAAAATAATAAATTACACAGATATCGGCTCCGTTGTATTGGGTCTATTATTTCAAAAGAACTATTATTGTATTATAATTGTACCAGTTCAGACCTATTATTGATAAATAATATTGTAAATAAATTTAGTGTTAAATGAACTCTTAATCAGTGAGTTAATAATAAAATTATATTTGTAATTTTATTATTATCTGCAATCTGCATCGTCTTTGGTGAACGAGTTGGGATATTGATTTAAGGTATACAGCTCGAGTTAGCTCTATAAACTCACCTACGATTCCATTATATCTCTGGAACAAGATGTCGAAGGAGCTAAAAATTTACACAAAATATTACTCTTAACAAATCACAATTGTATGTCAAATAATTACAAATACTTTGAGAGGTTCCGAAAACAAACGCACTTGTTTCATTGGTTAGAGCGATAATTTTTCTGATATTTTGGATTAGATTCATTGTGCTTAGGCTATTAAATGCATGTTTCCTCAGAATGATATTATTATATGAAATATTTAAAAGGTTGTAAAAATTTATTAAAATTTATCATAAAATTGATATCGAATTCTTATTACAATACAAAAAGTTCTTATTATTTGGAAGCATCAAAGAACATTACCTTTTATATTGAACTATGACGTACATGTAAATTTTATTCGGTTAATTTATAATCAATCTGTTATTAGGAACACAAGCCTATTAAAAGTTACCCTAAATAAATCAATTCATTTATTATGCACAAGAATCTAAATAACACAAAATTACGGTTCCTTTTGTTTCCTTTTACCGAATTGGTTTTATTATACTGAAATTCCGATTCATTCACAGAAACGAGTTACGATACGTTCGTAGCTAAATTGAATTAGGTTGGTAAACGCATGTTTCCGCAAAAACTACCCACGTAATCGAATTCGAACTTGCTGTCTCAATCAATTTCCATTTAATTATGCTTCCCCCATTTATTGTTTACTAACTCGTTTTGGTAATTATTAGTTTCCTAATTAAACCATAAACTTGAGGCTCGGCATTTCGTTCTCGGTTTCCATCCAATTTGTTTGTCTTTTATAAAACATAGTATCAATTCCAGGACGAATTCCTGCAACAAAAAGGACGCCCTTGAATTTCTAAATAAGGGTGGATAGGTATTTACGTTAGATCTATCAACGGCAGACTAGGTTAGGTAGTCCTCTTTATCGATTTCCAGCACGGATATGTCTCTGAACTTGAATTATATTAAATAACTTAAATGTCATCTCCAACATCATACAAGAAAAGCAGAGTACGTATTTTAACAAGCAATTTCTTTAATTTTACTCAAATGCCCCATGTTTAAAATAATCTTAAAATTCTCTTACTAACTTTAAAGACTTCAAAAGAAAGTATACTCATTTATTCAATTTAACGGGCAAGGCATTATTACATGCTAAAGATGATGAAACTCAAGAACTTAGCGTGTTTTCAAGATGACTTGTGTGTTCAATAATGTTTATTAACCGTGTTTTATACAAGAATTTGTATTATTATCAAATTAACATAAAATTGACGAAAAAAATCATTTAATTTCTGTACAGTTTGTTAAATTTCTTAACTTTTCTTTATTGGTCACTCTAAAAATAAGAATAAAAATGCATTCATATGTATGCACAATATGTGACTTACTTTAAACTATATCAGCGCTTTAAATTTGAATGAAAACTTTAACTCAAATCCTCTTCTTTCTATATTTTTTAAATAGAGGTCTTATTGATCTATAATCGTATACATTAGTATCCCGAAGTTTACACATAATATTTCAATCGATAAAATAAGAAAGCAATAAAAACGAAATATTTTATAAATAAGATGATATGGCAGAACATTGACATGAATGATAAGGAGAAGATGGGGCTTTATCCCAGCGGGGCAGCAGTCATACGCGATGCCATAAAGTGACGGAGGGGTGTGGAGGAGCGGAGTGATGATTTTCCGGGTGATACGGCTAATAGCACACACATCTCCGCCGAGTCAAATCCGGAAAAATGTACGATTCGTGATTATTTCAATGGGGCTCAAAAAGTGATTTCGGCGACGACAAGAAGCGAAAAAGTGTCGGATTCGGAATAATGGTAATTTGGTGAAGCTTTTCAATTTATGCCCGCCATTGATACACCTCTCGCCTCTGCCTCCCCCTCATCATCCCCTACAACTACTATACGGTTATTGCTTTCGGAACTCGGCACGAGCTGCCAAAACGTACGATTGATGAAAGGGAAAGCAAATGGAAAACCAACCTTGAGCTCGTTCTCTTTATCTCTCAACATGCTGCTTCTGTGTCTATCCCTTCATGTCGATTCTCGGCTGAAATTCCATTTTTCATTCCTTCCATCGGGGTATGAATTTGTTTATTATTTAGGCACATGTTCACCTTTACTTCGGTTTGTTTGCCAGACATGCTCCACATATTAAATGTAATTAGGGAATGATTATTATTTCATGTTACATCCAATGTGATGTGTGTTATATAAAATTTTCAATTTTAAGTTTTGGCTAATTTACAAAACAACAAACTGATCCTTAACCGGCCCAAAATAAATATAATATTTGTTATTAATTTTATTATAAGAATTTCCTTTTATTATACAAATTCAACCGTAAAAATAATCGTTATATGGTGGAATCGGAGTGTTAATGTTATGTCGTAAAATTTTATGGTTTTTGAAACATCAACGAAATGATTTTATATAAAATATATTGTATTTATTGAACCATAAACAATAAAACTCGATACATAGCATGAACTTGATGAAATTTAGGAACTATCGTTAAATATTGAATTGAATCGTGTTATATTTTTATCAATTTATATTACAATTCGTTGTTAAATTATAATAAACTTATATGAATATTTCATATATTTACTTTATTAGCTGTTTATTCCCAACTAACTGTAAAAATTACTAATATGGAGCCTCTCCTGAAAATTGGCTAAACCTATACTGCCCTAGTGTGCGGTGCCGAATGGCGGTCCTAATAAACTCTTTTATCCTACCCCATCATTAAACACCTAAAATACTTTTTAACTGTTACTATACTTTAGCAACAGGGCCAGCAATTGTGAAGGGAAGAGAGAGCTAGGGCGATATACGAATACGAGGAGAGGCGTATGACTGTCCACCATACACCTGTTGATACATTATCGTACATCGTTACAATGATCTTATTCACATACTTATAAAGCGAGTTCTGCTCTCAATATATCAAATACCAATATAAATATTACAACTATTTTATTTAATTTTACAAGGAGGGATGCATGGAATATGCAAACATACACCCTGGTTGTGAGGGTGACGTGAGGTTTTCCTATCTAAAACAACGTTTTACTACGGAACATTAGCGGAACCACCGGGGATCACCTATGTTGACCGCTTTTCTATTGTTCCTTGGGTATTAATATAGCCCACACAATATTGTCCACTCTGACCCAATTCTTAAGGCTGGACATAATAAAGCTTACAATCGAAAAATATGTACTCTGGCGTGTCTTTTTCCTCACAGAACACACAAAGATCACTGTCTTTGATTTTAAATCTTTTCAGATAGCTTCCGAAGCAGCGATGTCCACTAAGAGACTGAGTAGGGTAGAAATTTATCTCCCAGTGTTTTCTCTTTAGCACAGTGTTTCAACATGTGGGATCAAAACTCTTGTCCAGTTTCCTTTTTCTTGTTTTCCTATTAATGTTACCAGTATTCATATATAATTCTTTGGGCTTGCTTACGATCTATTCCATTTATCTGAAGATTAATCGATAGCCTTCATCGAAAATGTTGTATTTCCAAAACAGTGCTTTTTAGCAGCTTTAACCAGTAAAGCCTGATTTCTTTTTTTTAAAACTTCGTTGTGCCACACTGGCATTCCATAAAGTATTTTTTACAACACTTCTGAGCTCAGTATTTTTTTATTTGTTGAGCTCGCGAAATTAGAACTATTAATTTAAAAGAAAATATTAAATACAGACTATATGAAATGCTTATGAATTTCGATAATATTTTCTAATTAAATCAACTTGGAGTACTAGTAAAATACAAATTTGCAAATAATATTTTTAATAATTGTTTTATATAAAATTATTCTTGTTTTTCAAATTTACTCCTTATTAATGGAATGGCTGAAAAAACTATGGCAACGAAAAAGATCTACTTGACTAATATTTAATACTGTTTTACAGCAAACTAATGAAAGTTATGATATCCCTTGGTAATTACGCCATCGTTGGTAATTAATTTACTTGGCAAACATAACAAGGACTTGAAACTATCAACATTCTGCTTCTTATAGTTGCTTACTTGACCAGTTTGGGTAATTACTCATTCCAATGGACAGCGCTGAGAAGAGAGAGTGAGTGAGCGACGAGGACGAATAAATACGAAAACTATTAGGCAAACAGTGGACTCGAGCAAAAGCTGAAGAAGTGGACTTAAGGTGCGATGAAGTGATGTTGGGGGATGGCCCAACTTGGTCGGGCCAAGACAACTATAGTTGCAGCTGAAGATTTATGACCGGCACTTAGGTTGGAAATGGTTAAATCCCATGGTTTTTGTTCACCAGCTTTGTGTCATACATAGCGTAAGTAAATATAAATATCCTCAGCTCATAATGACGATAAAAAATGGGGTTCTGTTCGGTATAATGCACCCGGAATTATGCTAGAGCCGCTTTGCGACAACCTCATCGAGACGGAACTTCCATTCCAACACGTGTGGGCGCAAAAACTCACAGGAAAGAATGTGGGATTTCGCTATTTCGAATTCACAACAATCTCTTTCTTCAACGATTCCAATTTGAGAAAAACGTTATGAAAATAAAACTGTTTATTTTTAATTAATTAGATCAATTTAATAGATAACTTTTAAGGTCTTTAGGATATTGAAGATGAATAGTGGTAGACATAAAACAAAAAAAGACAAAAAAATTCGTATAACCCAATGACTTTAGTAAATTCAGATGAGACTATTTTCGTGTATGAAAACAATGTAAATAAGAATTAACTTGGGAGATAATCTCCTATGTCTGAGAAAGAAATAAGGTGTTGTTTTCTCTAGCACACCGTAGATTGAAGGTAGGAAACAACGAACAAAGTAATATAGAAACCGATGTTCTATTTAAGAATTTTGTTAACATTTTCAAAAATGCATGAAATGTTCTGTAAGCAGGCCATCTTTGAAGAACCTCTTGTGTTCAATAATACCTTATCTCATCGACCTAGTTATATAAATAAAAAAAATGTCCTTTTCAATTCTTGCAGTGAGTTTCAGTAAACTCCCATTCCCTGTTCCCCGAGTTTACAACAAAAACATAGTGTATTTCTGTTCCGTCCCTTCAGGCAGCGGAACAAATTCACATTTCAGGTTCTTCTAATATATTTTTATTTTGACGCCATACTGTATTGCTTTTGGTACTACAAACAAAGAATGACTATAGATAAAACATATTCTTACCAAGTAATTATTAAAATATGAGCTGAAATATAAATCAACCCGGCGAACCAAATTATAAAACACGCTTTTTGCACAGGGAAATTAAATTTAACATCAAAATAGCACATCAACATGACTAAACCAATTATATCTTCAATTGATCATTCCATTGCTTATTTTAATTTAACCTTGAAATATAACTTAAAATTAACAAAATCAATCGAATTATATATTGGAAAAAATTAAACGTCAAATATAAGGAACATGGAGAGTCTTAACATCAACTTTTCACGACTATTTATTGTCAGTGAATTAGTAATCAATTAATAGCACCAAGACCGGTTGTAAAGGGATCAAGTCAATCCGATCATTTTAATT
The DNA here is from genome assembly GCA_001014945.1 of Clogmia albipunctata. NCBI lineage: Eukaryota > Metazoa > Arthropoda > Insecta > Diptera > Psychodidae > Clogmia > Clogmia albipunctata. The sequence goes on along the minus strand of JXOV01007767.1, from coordinate 1,759 downwards.
CTTTTATAGCACTATTACTTATAATTCACTAGGAATATTATTTCGCAATGTTATTGATATACACAAATTGGAAAACTTGTTCTCGTTGATTCTCGCGATTTGCACCCACGACCTCTGGGGAGGCAGTCCAGGACGCTAATCACTAGACTATACAAACGAACGATTTAGTTATATAAATAATTATTGCGATTCTATTTGATTTATTTAGAAAAAAGAATATTAATCACTCTTTCGAAATTTTTAAATTATGTGTAATTCTTCTTCTTATAATTTTCACGTTTGTTTTTAATATAATTCATAAAAATTCAAAAAAATTTATATTGAACAGAAATAATTAATTCTGGAACAATAAATTCTAATAATTACTTTTATAAATCAGATTTCACCCACACATTCAATTATATTTAGAAGAGATATTGAAACGTATTTAGTTTTAAAAATAGGAACCAAAAATACAAGATCAAAATTTGGTTCAGAACTGATTAATTTTTATTTGTCTTTCTCTATATAAATTATTTTTGAATAGTTATGTTTATTTTAATAGAGACAAGGTTACAGCTTATACGGATTAAACTTTATGGGTACATAAGTGTAATGGAACGAAATCCTAGCAAATACATGGTAAATTAAATATGTTAAAGGAATCTTCGCAAAATAATGTATAAACTCAGGTTCGATACAATTTGCGCATTGGTGATTTATTGATTATTATACATGGTTTTCTAAAAAGATGTTTCATTTTAATTGTGTATTATTCAATATATTCTAAAAAATTATTGAAAATCATGTAAAGCGGAAGGAAAGCTGTAAACTAAAAGAAAAATATAATTATAAAATTTCTATCTAAGCCAAGATATGTAAATAGTTATTTAAACAACGTGTAGGAAAAACAAACCATAATTAAACTCGAGTGTTTAACTATGTATTTTTCCAACCAGTTTTTACAAGATTTCGTACAATTCGCATATTTATTAGCTATTTTTCCGCGAAATATGAAGTAAAGAATAAGAAGGCAACTCAGTACTAAATTAAGGTCTAAACACATACGTAGTAGTACCCAATTGCTCGTATAATCTCAGATGTCCTAAGGTCTAGTATTATATGGACTTCACAGGAAGGTAAAGACGTTTTTACCTGGTAACAGTATAAATTTTGAGGCAAAACTGACCACGGGTTAGCCTTTGAGGATCATTTGAAAATAGCATTTCGACAAAAATGTTACCATGGATGAAATCAAGCACGGAACAGTCATCGAATTTTTTATGCTGAAGCGACCCACTGCAGTGAATATCAAAACCAAACTA
>JXOV01007760.1:0-11266 GCA_001014945.1 Clogmia albipunctata | reverse complement strand
CACACGTTGTTTAAATAACTATTATCAAATTGAAAGGAATCCAACAAATTTATAAGGACGTCACTTTCGTTGTGTATGGTTTAACCATATTTTTGGATGATTTTACGACATAACCGATTATTTAAATCTAAATACACCTTTGTAATGTCAGCGTTATAGCCGGGGGTGCGGCTATAACGCTGACCCATTCGGCATTTTGGATTTTTGGTTTTTTCGCAATTTCACAAAATGGTTAAACTATTTGCAAATCTGCTTTGACCTTAAGTTGTAATCTGTAAAGAGATATACTGTGTGTAAATTTGAAGTCCCAGCTCCCTTTGGTTCCATAGAAATCAAGGATAAACGGGTGCGGCTATACCCTCAATTCACACTGTATAAGATTTCTCTTTCAAACAGAACATGATGGATAGTTTCAATTAAAATTTAACGTATTAATTGAAAGAGCAACTTATATTTCCTATGTGCAAGTAAAAGAAACAAGATATAGGTTATTCCACCTTCCCGTGAAATTGTTATAAAACAATGTGAGGAAGCGAACTAAATTTTAAAATTGATTTTAAGGAAACGATGTTCTTTTTAGTTTTTGTGTTAATTTATTGGAAAATGCACAAAATTTTGTATAAAACACAGTCGATGATCATTTAAACATGATCATTATACATACAAACCTACTTTAGAGCACTCGCTACGCTTGTAGCTAACCCTACTATTTGTTAATACCTTATATTATCCACCTTGTTGTTCTACAAATAACTCTGTGACAGATTTTAAAACAATTTTATTCTTTTCGATATCGATTTAATTTTCATAATTTTGAATGCATTTATATAAATAAAATAAATTTCATAAAGTGTCACTTTTTCGTACTAATGAAAATTTAGAATTTTTCAGTGAAAAAAAATCTAAGAATAAATTTCTTTGTCAAAATTCGGCACCATTTTGAGGAAATCCAGGCTGTCATATTTGTCATATTCTACTCGAAAAATTTTTGAAATTAGTTTTATGAGATTTTTTTAGGAAAAAAATATCTCATGTGATAAAATCCGTTTTTCCTCGGAAACAATTCCCCGTTAAAAATGGCTCATTGTGCACTCTTATTACACAAATAATTTTTTATGTCAAAACTATGTCAAAAACTACATCACAAACCGTAGCATTTTTTCTTTGAAAATCATAAATCAAAAACAGCATTTATAAATTAATAGAAACACAATTTGGTATAGACTGGTTTGATTTTTGTAATGTAATTGGTTCAAAAATTTCACCAAGTTTTGTATAAGACACCGTCAATAAATATTACTAAAATTGTTTCACTGCATATAGTGTAAAAAAAGAAATCGTAGTCTATCAACAAAATTGACCAGATGATCTAATGTTATGTTTTAAAATCGAAATTATCTTAAATATATCTGTAATGGTTTTTTGGGAAATCTTAAATATTTTTTACATAAAACTACATGATAAACACATATTACAAAAACTACAATAATTTCATACAAAAAATCCAAAAATATCAAATTTCTACTAATTTAATATTGTATTTTTTATTATAATCCAAATTCTGCCAATATATCTATCTCGCTCTTCAACGTATCCACCACAAAGTGGTGAAATGGGTGTTTATGTAGTTCAAAGAGTGCATCCGATATTTGCATTTCTCTCGCACCTGGAAAAACACACCATTTCACCATTTTGCTTTCCGAGAGAGAGACATAGATAGTTTAATAATAATAAATAATAATAATAATAAAAGAAAATTCCGTTTGAAGTGGACGTGAAATCGGTCGCTCCGTAAAACCGAAAATTCCGTGTTTGACCACTCGGTACTGGATTGCTACCATTGATCAGTGTCCAGTGCGTGAAATAATTGGTGAAAATAGGAAATCATTTCTGGAAAATTCCCCAAAATATTGATATTGGGGCGCGAGAAAGTGACACCGAATTGCGGCGGCTGTTGGTTGGAACGAGACACACTCTGTCCGCTTCACACATAAATAACACAAAAATCAATACTGTGTTTTGTTCGGCGAGTGTGTGCGTTTGTTTGACTGCTCTGTGCTGAACAGTGTGAGTGAGTGTTGAACGAAGCAACGAATGGAAAATAAAAACAAAACACAGGCAAACAGAGTTCATTCAAAACGAGAGGAGAAAGAAGTGAGATACGCCCGAAAAAGTATTCAGTGGTGTTTAGTTCTCGAGTTATTTGATTCTCCTCTGGATACATTACGGAAACACAGATAATATAATTAAATATCTGCTGTTCAGTTTCAGAGCCAAGTACTGAAATTAAAATCCGGATATCAGTGATTTTATCAAATTGCAAGTGATTAGTGGAATAATAATAAAGAGAGCGAAATAAAGCAAATTGTGTGGTGATTCGAAAGTGGAAAGTAATTCCATGACAAAAAAGTAAACCGTGAAATAAATAAATAACAAAAAAATACAGAGAAGAAGAGTAAAAAAAAAATTAAGTGAAACACAAAATAATCGGAGCAGGTCCTGACCAGATTGGATTACAGTGTGCCGTGTTTTGTGTAATTGTCAAAAGCCTATTATATTTATCAACAAAAGCAGAGCTCTGTGATTTGTGAGTGTCAAATTTTGATTAAAAAAAATAAATTCAAATTTCTGCATTTTATCGAATATTGTGATTAATCGGTGTGCATTCGTTGTTGAATTCAGCTCCTTTAGCAACAACGTCGGACTCTACACCTACTTGTGGACGGGCAGTGATGCCGAGCAAGGCCCAGGACGTTTTGGCGGTCGAGGAATTGGTGCACGAAATCAAGGAGAACCTGAGGCTGAAAGCGCCTCCGCCCTCGTCAGTAGCAGCCGCAGCCATGCAGCACTCCCGTTCCCTGCGCCGCCCATCCCCCTACCACATTCCGTGCCGCTCCTGGAGCGACACCTGCTCCACGACGCCCGGATCCGGCTCAGAGTCGGCGAACAGCGTCAACGGCAGCCAAGCGTCCAGCTGTAGTCAATTCGCCCGCCCGCTCCACAGCCACCACCATCACCACCTGCACCTCCACCACACGTCGCAGCACAGGAAGGGCTCGAGCACGGGCAGCAGTAACAGCACGAAAAGCGGCGAGGACATTGACGATCCCTACGAGCTGTTACAAGTTCTCATCAAAAACAACAACCTGGTCAAGGAGGCCGTGCGACGACTTCAGTTGAATCTCTCCCCCAAGCAGCGATACTTTTACGAAAGTGATGAGGAGTCATCGAGGTCACCGCTGCTCAGGATGTGCCAGCTGGAGCTGTAAAGACTGCAATGGACGCGCGAAATCAACAGAAAACAAGTAAAAAAACAAAACCTACAAAAAAAAAACAAAATAATGCTGGAAGAAAAGTAAGCTTTTGTTTCCGAAAATGTGTTCCTTAATTGAATTTTATTTCGATTCAATAGCAGTAATGTTAATTAAATATTAAAATTTGGTTAAAATATGGATTAGTAACGACTAGAATTATGGAATTGTGAATTTTAGGGCGAAAAGTGAGCGAAATTAGAGAGTGGTGTGTTGTATGAAAGAAAAGGAATGGCCTCCTACGATTCATTCTTTCGATCTTATCTCATTGAAAATTTGTCTATTTCTTATTTATAAATAATTAATTATATAATTAAACTCGATTTGAATTATTTGTAATTGGTATTTTCTTTGAATTTGGAAAGTGTGTTTCTATTTATTTATTTCTGAATTATTCTAATCTCAAGTTTAAATTGGTAATTATTAGGAGTTACATTTGAAAATTGCGAAGAATCCCACCTTCCACAATTTATAACATAAAATAGAGAATAATTATCAGCAGCAGGATCATTGTGAAATTGTAGAAGTGAAAAAAGATTTTGAAATTTAAAAATTCTATATTGACATTTTATATTAATTGAAATTCTGGTCAAAAGTCGCATCAAATTGTTTGAAAATTGATTAAAATTATTATTATATAAATCAGCTTTATTGCAGAAAGAAATTATATATTTGGTATGAAATAATGATGCAATATGTGTCTGAAATCACAATTTTCGTGTTATATAAAATGTCTTGAAAACTGAGTAAACTGGTAAATTTAAAAACAAATTTAGAGAAAAAACAAAAAGTTAGGGATTCGTCAAAGGGAATCCATTATTGGTGAAAAATATAGGAATAGCAGACAGACAAATTTTATTAATGGAAAAGAGGATTGAGAGAGAGACGAAGAAGGGAGTTAAGTAAGAAGAATAAAAACAAAAACAATGTTATTATTATTGTGGAACGCCGTCGTCGCAACATGGCCGACTGAGTGAAGAGTTGGGCGATATATCGCCAATCTCTTTTCGCTCCCACACAGGCCTGGCCCCAATAATAAAAAACAAGTAATAATAATAGTTTCATTGGAATTACTCTGTGTTGTGAAAGAGCAGAGAAACGAGAGACCAATTCAAAACAAACTCGAACCGTATATTCCACTCCACTCACACACTGACTCACCGACGATTTTGTTTTTTCTCATGGGCTCCACCCGATTTGAGTGTAGTTGTGGGATTATTGCTCTGCTGTGCTCCGCTGCTGGTGTGATCTAATCAAAGCAGTCCATTACAGAAAATGTGACGTTTTCTGTAATTATTTTGTTTTTTCTTCTTGTTTTGTTTTTTCATTATTGCTAATGGTGGTGTGTAATGAGTCAATTTGGGGGAATTTCTGGGATGAACTGGATCTATAATTTTAGTTTTGAGCACGGCGCACAGGGCCCGTATTGTCGTAAAAAGCTATTTCCATTGGGCTCTGTGCTGTATCATGGCTAGTTCGCAGAAATCGATTTCTTTCCACGTAGAGACTTTTTTTCGTGTAGAAAACAACAATAATACGACGAAGAAAAAAAACGTTACACCCAACTGTAAACTGTTTATGTTTTGCTGTATTTCCCCTCGCCAACTTGGATATATCGCGCAATTAATAATATTGCAACGTTATCCAATGACGTCATTCGGTAGAGAATTTTTTTTTATTATTATTTTGATAGGTGCGAGAAAGGGACGCAAGACTCGTATTTCACCATCATAGAATAAATAGGAGTTTGTTTACAAACAATGTCACTTAATCATACGATTTGACGACTGGTACTTGTTTTGTTTTTTTTATCTTTGTGTGCGGTCTGCTGTGTTTACAGTGAACTAATATTCCATTTCCGCAACCACTCGAAATGATGATGAAATTCATCACCAATCTAGGAAGGTGTTTCTTGTTTTTGTTTTTTTATTGTTCTTCTTTTTACTATAGTTTCAATTTTATCTGGTGTGTTTTGAGACCAACTCTCTAGAGAGGTGGAATTCTTCTTCTCTGAATGAATAACCGTCAATCGTAATGCAGTTGTTGTTGAGTTGTTGTTGTCTTGTTTTGTTTTTTCCACTCTGGAGATGATGTTTTTCATCTTTTTACAAGAGATTTAAAGAAGAATGATTAATAAGAGGAGGAAAAACAACTGATGACTCGACACTCGCTCTGCATCGGAAGAGATTTGGGGCTTTTCAATAGATTAAGAACGATATGGCGTGGGTTTTTCTTTTGTTTTTTTTTCTTCAGCCAATTTAAATATTCCGCCGTCTTGTGATAAAGCTCCAAGAATTCTTTGTTCGGTTTGCAAATTTTATTCTGATTCTATTGTGCAGAATTATCAGGTTTTGGTAGGCTTTTCTTTTTATTTTTCAGATTAGTCTTTTGTTTTTTTTTCTTCGAATTTTTGTTTTTAACAATATTATTCCTACAATTATATTGAATCATTTTAATTGAATTTGTTATCAATTATATTACTTTTTCATTGCAATTTATTAGTAAAATAATATGAAAAAAGGATAATTTCTTTTTTAAAGATATTTTTTATTTCTTAATTATTTAAATTGGCTTTGACCTTCCTTCCAAAATTCTATTCTGAATTTTTATTCGTTTTGGCATAGTATTCGTGGCTCTTTGAATTCAAGAGGCTGGCCAGATGACGTGTTCCTTCCTCTATTACCCATTCAGAACATGCAAAATCCCATTCGATTGTTGTATAATAATTCTCGGTGGTTTAAAATTTGCAAACCAGGCATCTGGGGGTATGGGTAGAAAAATTCACTTGTAATTTTATTACCTGCGCTGTACTGAGTACAACGAGAAGCCTGTGTGACTGGGAATAAGATTATGGGATGGATTTGCGTTTTTTCCAAGAGTGAGCAAAAGAAGAATTGGTAGAAGATGAGATGAGAAGCAAAGAAGAGGATTGTGTAAACAAAGGCGGTAAAAGAATGGTTGGAAAACTCTGCTGATGAGAGATGGTGGGAATAAAAATGGGGATAAAGTGAATGTTCTAGAAATTCCATGCCAAAGAGAGAGGAATGAATTTAAGAATGAGAAAGAGGTTTTGTTGTTTATTTATGCCGTTGGTTTTGGGGCTTTGCTGCTTTGGAAGTAAAGTAATGAGGGAGAGAGATTGATGTGTGCTTGTTGTGTGATGGTTGAAATAAAATTCTAGAGCCCCCCAAAAAGCAGCCTTGAAACAGGTCAATAAAACACACAGAACACAGAGCTCTGGTGGAGAGTTAATATTCTCACAAAGCCCCCCGGATAGCGCAATTTGCAGCAACAACAAAAATGAGACGACGACAACGACGAGACCAAAAATGGAATGTGTTTTGGTCTGGACGAGTACAGAGCGTCGTCGTCTCCTCAACCCAGAATAATGAGAGAAGGGAACTTTGTTCTGTGTTGTGAAAGGGGAATAACACCAGAATGTGATGATGTGGTGAAGAAGAGGAGTGAGGAGAAGAGGGCCCTCTTCAAATGGGTCTGCGCCGCGCGCTCTCTGTTTTGTTACGTGGTTGTTTTTGTTTTTCCGCCCTGGTTTCTGTTGCTCTGCTCCATCAAAGATGTTTGTGTTGACAGCGAAATGTGGATTGGAATGTTTTTTTTCGGATGATATTATTTATTCCGTGTTTGGTTGGACCAAAACAAGTAACAGTCATCGGTTTTGCGGATATTAGGGGACTCTTATTGGCAAGTTCTCCCAAAAAGAGAGAAGTACCGAAGAGCAGGGATAGGGAAGGATGGGTGTTGTTTGTCTGACAATTCTTGAAACATCCGTAATATTATTATTTAAACAATAAAGCGACCTTTATTATGTTTGAACTCGAGCAAAAACTATAAAGCTAATGAGAGAAGAGCTGAAGGGAAGAGCGTGGTTGACTTTAATACAAGTTCGCGAAAAAAAGAGTCGATTTGTGAGTCAGAGGAGAGCTTGTGTGTGAGCGAGTTTGAGTGAATTTGTGATTCACGGGTCGTTGTTTGAATTGAATGGAATGTTTTGAATAGAAATCGTGACTCGCCGAAAAAGCGGAGCTCGAACACAGCACAACACAAAGAGTACACATATTGGGCATAATAATCGCGAAAAGATATATTCACAATTGGCAAAAAGAGGAGAAACACTAGTATACTGGTTCGGTTAGCAAAACGAAAGCAAACAATTTTTGTGAAGTAGAAAAAATTGATGAATTTTAACTTTGTGGTGATAATAGGATAGTAACAAAAAAGAGTAAGAAGAATTAAAATTATATGATGAGATAAAATTTGATGGTAGAGAATGATATATAGTAGTGTGTAGAGAAGATAGGCACACTTTGTTTAATGTTTTCTAATCTCCGATGGGGGATTAAAAAGAGAGAAATTACACAACAAAAAAACAGAACTGATAAAGTAGGACTCGAGTTTTTTAAGAGAGGGTAAATGGAGAATTGTATTAGGTTTTTAGTTTCAAGGCATACATGTTTTATCGCTATACTAAAAAAAAGAGTTTAAAACAGCTAAGAAAATCTCTTAATACCGTATTGTAAAGGAATGAAGAAAACAACAAATTTATTAATATTTAAAGAAGTAAATAACATAAATCAATAACTATTTAGATAGGTTTCCAATTTAAACAATTCTAATGATTTTCTGGTAAGGATAAAGAGAAAAGTAAAACCAAAACCATCCTATTTATAATAATGATAATAATATAATGAGAAGAAAAAAACAAATTCTAGCACAACGAGTATTTTAATTGTTTGCAATTTCTAAAACTTGCTGTGTATTTAGTTGAATTGAATTTAGTGGAAAATAATTTTTAAAAAATACAACTTTTTGTTGATCTTACGCTTACTTTTGATTTAAAAAAAAAGAACTACTTTAGGTACTCTATTAAATAATTTCGCTTAAACAGTTGAATTACCAACAATGTGGAGGCTTTCTCTGTTTCAAAGTTTCGTAAACAGTTTTTAAAATAAATAATAAATTAGATAGGATAAAGCTAATAGGCTCTCTGCATCAGGAAGAGTTGTATCTAATAATAAAAGTTGATTAAATGTGGTTTAAAATTAAAGCGTTCCTTTGTATAAAACAAACAAACACACAAACAAACTCACTCAATTTATTGATAATAAAAATTAAAAAGAATAATAAATTATTAAAAACCACTCAATAATCTAACGTAGTTGAACAATGGCGTTTAAATTAGGGTTACAATGTCTCAATTCTTGCATGTGTACCTTTTGAAAAAGAAGAAGAGTTATTAGGCGTACATACAGTTCATATGGAGTAGATATGATTCCGAATTGAGATTTGTATAATTATACAGTGTTTGGAAATATGAGAAGAAAATCAGAAAAAGGCCATATTTAAGCTCACCTTTAAAAAATTTAAATGACAACTTTCTTTGTTTAGAGTATCTGGGTGTATTATTTGCAAATTGTTGCAAATGTAAATTAATCAAACGATGTAACCTTTCATGGATATCCAATATGTGCATGTTTTAATGCATTTTATTTGTAAAGGAAACTACTATTATGTTAAATATCCTGTAATTGTAATTTTAATTAAAAAATTGTAATTTTTAATCTAAGTTCAGCTGGAGAAGTGTACGATAGAGTTAAGGTGTAGTAATTGCATAATCCATGGTAGTCCCCCTGTTTTTAAGCTCATCCCAGTTTAAAAGAGAGTGACTAGTTGTCTTGTGTGACTAAAAATTGATTTGTAGGGAGTATCTATACATTAAAATGTGAAATTATCTGAATTGGGAATTGATTCGATATATTTATTAAACACAACTCGAATCGAGCTTTAATTGCACTGCATATTGGATAGATGTCGATCCCAGAGAACTATTGGTTGAAACAGTTTTTGTTTTAATGCAAAAAAAGAAAGAAACAAGGAAAATCTAATAGAAAATGTATAATAATTATGATTGTGAAAGAGATAATCCTCTCCAAATCACAAGAGAACCTAATAAAATGACTATATTGTAGAACTATAAATATATATATTTATAAATGTTTAAGTTAAATGGAGAAATGAACTATAAGCATTAAGATTACAGCATAATTATTATGTAATAATTTACATTAAATATATATCGAGAGCGACTGTGTCTGTAGTAGAGAATTTGTGAGCGCGCGCGACATGAAAATACAATTTATCTATAATAATAATAATTCGTTGATGAGAAAAATGTATTATTAATTTAGTGATATATATTATAATATATATTTAAAATGATATATTGAAATCAATCTATAAAACAAACCCAACAAAAACACAACTACTTAAACCTCTGATGAAAAAAAGAAGAAGAAAAGATGAAAAACCACGAAAAAAATGAATAAAAATCGAATCAGTCTCTGAAGAAAATCTAATACCTGTTTTTCATTCCCAGCTAGCACGTCTCAATTGACCTGTTTTTGATTACGGGGTTCTCTTTCAGGTGTTGATTGGTTTTGGTGACGGGAGGTTTCAGGTGGAAAATTTTTTGGACAAATATTGCAGGTAGCTGCAAATTGTTGTCGCGAAGTTAAGGCCGGCTCGGACCAGTTTCGCAACGAACTGAATCCGATTAAGAGCGACTACAACCGGAGAGAGGAAGAGAGAAGAAGCCGTAAGCTCGAGGCTTTTCGTGGTAAACTGAGGGTTCTAGGGTTTCCTTTCCAGAGGCAATCGATACAAAGCCACTTTTAAAGCTAATTGGATCGCAAAGGGTTTGTACTTTTCTTTCAGTTGCATAACTTCTCAGTGAAGAGGTATTTCTCATAAAGAACTGCTTGCATGTTATACAATGCACTCGGGTTCAATTCACAAACGCAATTGTTGCAAGGATTCTAATGGGAATGTGGACTGTTCTGTGGTTAGAGACAATAGATAGTAACCTGGGTAGAGGTTATTTATTGTTTTCGTATTTATGAGCCTGGTTCCATAAATCCAAGTTCGTGAAATCAGGACAAAGGTATTCCTAGGATACAGAGGTTTTGTAGGCAAATTATTATTATGTCCTTTTAATCAGAATTAAAATGTTATTCTTGAATTTCTAGGAGTTGTTTACATTCAGTTTAAATATAAATTCAAAGAGAAAAGGATTTTTTTTAAAAATTTTAATTAAAATTACTTTTTTTTTAAATTCTTTTTTGAATAATTAAGCGAAAATGGTACTTTTTTATGATTTAAATTTCCTTTTAAAAATTTTGACAAAAGCTGTATGGAAACAGTTGTTAGGCCCTCGCCATCAAGAAGAAACAAGGTTCTTTCGATTTGTAAATTTCATACAAATTAGTAGGGCCCCATATAAAAAAAGAGTGAAAGCCTTATTTCATCTTTTCGTCCATTCTTTTTAAATATGTTTGTGACTGGAAATTTCGTATTCAAATTCAAATCAATCTCAGTAACCAACTTGCTTCATTTACAGAATTGACAAATTGTATAGATTTATTTACAAAAAATGTCTTTAAAGGTAATTTGAATTTTAAATTGAGATGTTGTTCTTAAAATACGATTGAAACAAGATGCTGATGGTGTCTTCTCAATAGTATGGATAGTATTAGATTTTCTAGCGAATCTTCTTTAAATTTTAGTTTAAAAAAATTTAATTAAATACTATTGATTTGTGTAATAATATTTGTGCTGTGTAAAAATATAAATCTAATTTTCTTGTTTTCATCTTTAGGTGGATTGGTTAGTTTAGAAATTTTAATTATATTGTTTTTATATTTTAGGAAATTAATGTAAACAAGCTTAATACTCTTAAAGTGAAAAATATTTATTTGTGTCAATACAGTGTAGTCATCTGTTTTCAAAAATCGAGCCGAATGAGTACTCTTTCATCGTTTCCCAATATACTAATATGAAAATGTCAGTGAGAGTCTAGGTGCTTTTCCTTTAATTTTTTATAATTTTAATTAATAAAATATTTCATTCTTTATTATTTATTGTAATGATATAAGTTATTT
>JXOV01007758.1:0-18388 GCA_001014945.1 Clogmia albipunctata | reverse complement strand
TAAACCCTATTCTAGCTGCGTTTGCGGCGAGTTTGTTTTTGGCGCCTTGTAATGAGTGCTGCGTCATTAAACAAATGTCATCAGCATAGTCCAAATCGCTGAACTTTTCGAAGGGCGTCCATTGGATTCATTCGCAACATTCTTCATTTGTTCTCTGCAGGACTTCGTCCAGGACTGTTATAAACAGGAGGGGTTTTTACGCGATATAGCTTGCAAACGGCTCAACGTATTTAAGCCAAACTATACTAAAATAAAAATAACTAAATTCCTTACAAACCGTCTATACATAGTTTTGGAATAGGACTGCTCGTTCAGAGTCAATTCGGCATTAAAGAAAACGATTAATTTGTTAAATTTGACCTTACATTTGTTTCTTATAATTCTGCTGATATTTTGAGTTTATAGTAAGTTCTTGTTCAACATATGTATCTAATTAAAACTCCATGATGAACAAATTTTGCACATGATTAATTAAACCATTTTCATAAACCATTACATTTTCTAATCGACGTGATCGAGAAAAAAGGCGCCAGAAAGGGAAACGTATCCTTTGCCGTAATTGTATATTGCATGTAATTTCATCCTTTTCTTCTAAATATTTTTAAAATTAACATTTAGAATTACTTACCAGTAAATGATTTGAAATATCGCACTAATAAAACAGAGAAATTAAAATAATTCAAAACATTTAATATCTAAATAGTGTAAATATACTGTGATCTTAAATATAATTGCACTAAAAGTAAATTTATAATCTTTGGTATGAATATGCCAATAAGTAAAATGTGTTACGAAACAATCAACAAACAAATGATATGCTTAATGAAAATGTGCAGACTATAAATAATAATGCCCATTAAGGGCAGCATCATCTTTAAATTTAGTAACAACTTTTGTACCTTTGCTCAATTATGAAAGGGTTGTCGAAAGAAATTAAAAATTTAATACAAATGTGTTCAGAAAATCCTGAATGAATAAGTAGAACAACCCAAAACGGTTAACCAATGCAAATCAAAACATAATTGTTCTTAAACTAAATATAGATATTCTGGCACTTTTTCAAATAAAATCGCGCAAATTACACATGTTTGAACAAAAGGAAGACTTGATCAACGCTCTTGAATTACTATATAACTCGTGTTACTCAAGAGACCACTTTTGAGTTCCTTGCTGGCTTTGGGGGTGGTGTCGGGGGTCTTTTCTTGTCGTCTGGCGATGCAAATCTTGCTTCCAGATATTCATAGTTGGGTGTTGGTGGGAGGGGTTTGCTTGCAGTTCTTATTACAGTGTGTCGTACATAAATCGACTCACTGCTATACTGACTTGGAGGTAAGTTACTGTAATCTGTTGAATCTCTGGTTTTGGCCGGTAGAGGTGGGGGTTCTTCTTCCGATGTTGTCGAATCTGTGGTAACTATTGAAAGAAAAATAAATTACTTGAATGTCCGCTCAAATTGTTGCGTTTAACTTGGTTAAGATATGTGGACTTGTAAAAAGGGACATCCTTATCATTTTATTTTTTATCGATGGTCCGGAGGAACAACGACACAAGTGCAACAATTTGTCAAATGCAACTAAATATATCAACACAACCAGATACTCAGGGTCCCCTAAAAAGGTAGTTTCCTCAAGGTCAAAATATCAGTTTCGAGCAAAGTAGCTGAACTTAATAAGTCATGTCGATTATTGTAATTGTAATACGTCATCCACCTTCTTATGTCAAGCTTTTGTGTTAGTTATTTGCTAATGAGTTTTATTTAAGGAAATTACTTTAAATTAAGTGAAAAGACTTTTAAAGTAATTAAGTACGTGTAACAAGTATCTAAGAAAATATTATTGTGTTAAAATAGTAAAAAAAAGTTTTTTGTGCCGAAATATGGAAATAATCGCAAAAAAGTTAATTTCTTTGTCCATAAAAAAAGATAAAGAAAAGTTTAATTTTTTTAAACTAAAGAGTATGGTGAACAAAATAAACGTTAACTTTTGAGAGCAGTCTAATGATATTTGTCCTCCATGTCCAATGACACCAATATCGCAAGAAGACTTGTTCTTTCATTAGAACATGCTCTTAGATAGTTACTATCCAAACTTAAATAAAGTCGGACTTGTTGATAAAAAAAAAGATTCTTTGGAAAAGGATTCAACGGGCTCGAAGGCTGGAGACTTTTCTTCGTATTCTATACAACTGCTATTCGTTTTCTTGCTATCCTGTAAAATTGTCATTTTTGCACTTGTGTCATTGTTCCTCCGATGAATCGATATTATAAAATATTAATGTGGTTGAAATGAAATTTACCGAATTTTTTAATTGCAACAATTACTTGAAATAATAATTTATATTAAAGGTGTCCCAAAATTATCGTAACATTTGAATTAAATGAAAAGAGAGATTTAAACATGTAGCTTAGTTTAAAAATTGCGTTAAATTAGGGACACATTTGAAATATGATTAGATCACTTATTTGAAAATTTGTGTTTTTTATTCGTGAAATTTCTTCAAAACTCCTAAAGTAGAAATCTTTAAATGGTTTTCCCAAATCAATGACATAAATTCCCAACCAAGGATTATTTTAAATAAAAACTTACTGATTGAGTTCCTGTTGCTCTCATCTGAGATAGAATTGGAATCTTGACCTCTGATGCAGGATGTTGTCTTTGAAAGTCTTCTCTCTCGTTCAACTTCAGACCGCAGCGGTCGTTTTGGGAGAAGTTCTTCGGTCAATTCAACTACAGGGGGATTCGCCGGAACGAATTGGGGATTTACGGCTGCGACTGTGGTTAGTCCGCTAACAATCGCTAGCTCCTTTTCCGATGAAGACGGCGTCGTTATCGAAGGCATATACCATTGACTGTTTGTCAGAGAATCTCTGTCCAACTGAGGGGTTCGAAATCCAATTAACATTTGATTGATTTCCACATTTTCTAGAGTGGCCCAAACTTCTATTAAGTATTTTAAAAAATCTAGCTACTAAAACATACTTTACAATATTCGTGTAAAACACTGGAACAGTCATATCAAAAACATTACAGGTGCTCTATTAGATAACTTATTTAATTAACTATAAATAAGTAACAATTGTTATATCTATTTAATATATATTTCAGTAAACAATACATAAATATCGATGGAAAAAAACTTTAATATTTTAGATACCAAATTAGAATTCCAATATTTAAATTTAAATTAGAATAACTACTAACCATACACCTAAAGTTAGTTTTGGTTTCAGGCAATTTGAATAATATAACAAAATTAAGCAAAATCCACCATAGAAAGCAGTTGTAACCGTGCTTTACATATTTACATTTTTATAGAAAATAAAGTTGAAAACAGTGTTAATAAAAGATTTCTTTTTATTTCTATATTGTTAAAGAAAGAATTCCCGAAAGATACTGGAAAGCCCCCTCAGCAAGTGCACGATTAGAGCTATACAAAACAGAACAGAGACTTGTGTTATTTGTCATGCATTTAATTAATAATTAGCAAACAGTTAATTTTCTAACTACAGAACCGACACACAATTAGTTGGGCCACCCTATACTAACACAAAATCATACCTTTCGACTGTTCCTCCTCTTGGTCGGCGTCTTCTCTTTACTTTTTCTGTTATTGGCCGATGGAGTGATTGAAGTCCTTTAGATCGCGATACAAATTTAATAAAAAAAAGACACAAAACACAAAAATATGTAAATAACCAAAAATAAAAAATATATATAGTACGAATGTCCTTTATTCAGGTGTAAAATATCGAATTGGATTGGATTCGAGGTGAATTAGAGTGGTCGTTTCTGGGATGGAAATAGTGCCAATTCATTAATTACGTATTCATACTTAAACTACAATTAGTACTCACCTTAAATTAAAATTAAATGTCGATTTGATGGAGCTGGTCTGCGGTCTATTTTGGGTTGACTTGGAGAGTCCACTGCTGCAATACCAATTCATTACTGTAGACGTTTACTTTAAAAATTCAATTATAATACTTACTCATTTGAACCCATACTGGTTTCGGAATGTCTATTCGAGTCCATGCTTTGTTGCGGTCCGACTCCGTTTCTCCGGATTGTCACCAATGGATCTTTGTCAAACTTTAAGTCAATTGTCTACAATTAACAATTGAACATGTAAGTTTTATTTATAGATACCAAAAATGCTTATAAGAATATTAGTTTTTGGTTGGGCGAAGAATTCGCTCGAGGATTTGTATAAGATAATTGATTCACCCTGACTCTTAATGCCTATCACGAGAAATTATTGCTATCGAAATTTTAATATAAATGATCCAGAAAGCTTTAGTATGGGAAAGGATAAGTGTGATTAGACATTCAGTATCGCACACTAGGGCAGTAAAGGTCTGGTCACTTTACAGGATAGGTTCAATGTTAGTAATACGAACAGCTAGATTAAATTACCATATATTTACGAACTATAAACATCATGTGAAAGTGATTTCTCCGGGCACAAATAGTCTATCTTTGAAATTGGAATATAAATTATACAACTCCTAATTCGATAATTTGGCAATAATTGCTATTAATTACTAGAAAAATTATGCTCCGCACAGCTGTATAAATTCACATCCATTAAAAAGATTTAAAAAACATTGATTTACTAATTATTTCGCGCAGAGTGTGTGGAGAAGACGATGAGGCCATTGAACCCGTGAGTGAATACTGTCCGGACAACAGGTCCTACGGACAGTGAAAATTCAATATAAAATGAAAATTTTAAAACTGTGGACCAAAATGGTCCAAGGGGATAAAAATTGTAAATATCTGGGAAAAGGAAAAGGTTAAAATGAATGGGAAAGAATAAATGTAAGTAAACTCATATTTTTGTAATAAATTTCGGTTTCTTAAAATTTCAAAATTAATGAATGAAATAAACACGATTTTATTCCATGTCACAATAATTGACTATGGTAAAGAAACCAAAAACTTAGTTTAAGGTTAAAATAATAAACTGATAAATCAAACTAACCCTTTTTCCATAAGTTGATTCGACTCTGGCTTGTAGATCGTAGAAGCACTTCTCTAATCGTTCATGGAAAGGCATTAGGGTGGGTGTGGTTTTGTACCGATGAACTTGGACAGCTAGTTCAAGAATGGGAATTTGTTGAGCGATGAGCTCCCTCAATTGGGCCACCAAGTACGTATCCAATGGATTTTCTTTTATATATTCGTCAGTTAAAAAGGCTTCTTCGTATTTCATGAATCCTCCCATGACAGCTGGATCCACAATGCCATTGATTTTCATTCCTAACGAATTCACAGACAAATCCTCGCCGTTTTTATGACCTACAACCATATCTTTCAGGGACCGGTTAGCAGCTTCCATCGTCTCAATTGCGTATTGAATTGGAGATATTTTAACAGTTTCTGTTGTTTCCACTAAGAACCACCTTAGAATACCCGGCAGAGGTTCTACAGTTCTGCTAATTGTCCGCTCTAACCACAAATTGGCGACTGAGTCACTGGATTTGTCACTTCCGTCTCGATAAGGTCGAGAGAACTTGAACTGATGAACACTGTTCTTAAGATAGTATTTGAGAATCGGTTTGGCCACATTTTTCTCACAAAAGTGCTTATGTTCCTCATTAATAATCGGTTCGACGCTATTGATCTGAATAAACTGACCATCACATTGGGTTATTTCCTCGCCGGGGGTTGTTAATGTTTGCATTAGTTCTGCATTCGGGTGCTGGGTTAATATTCTTGTACAAAAATCACTCAGTCTTTCGTACTCTTTTCCGCGATAAATAAAAACTTTATTCTTCAGGAAATCTGGGAAGCTCTTTCCATAAAACGCCACCCTAAAGTATTCACAGTCGTGACGCAATTCGTTTAGAATTTTCTCATAAAATTCAGCCATCTTCTTGTGGCATTCACTCAGTTTCAAGTAGTCGAAAACCTCAATTTCGTATTGTTTCGCCAACTCTTTGCACATGTCTAAAGCGCATTCCCACATTTTGCCTTTATCAAAATAATCTATGATCTTGTGGTATAAAGCGTCTTTCAATTGTCGATGCGTTTCGCAATGAGGGAATCGTTGAGATCGCAGTAAAGACGACAACGTTGTATCGTTCCACATTAGCAAATTGCTGTGAAGTTTTAACGTAAATGCAGCTTCTGTGTAATTATCAAATTCCATGTGCAAATCACACAACTTGTTCACGTATTTGATGTACATTTCTTTCCGATTTGCCTCGGAATAAAACTGCAATAAACTGACTGTACAAGCCATTCGATTCTCCTTACTCTCGTCATGGATAATGTAACGATACTCCAAGAGCCTTTCCAATAGTTTTTTTACCATTTTTACAAAGTTAACACCCTCCACTTTCAATGTGGCGTGTTGAAGACAGTTCTTCATCATGATTTCCACAAATAAGTCCTTAAATTCGTGATCACCTCGTCCACCTTCCACCATGATGTCCAACTTCTCAATCATCTCTTTTTCAAAGTCATGGAAATTGCCCTTGCAATGGAAGTTGTTACGTTTCGTGTCTCCAAATCCTTCTAAAACGTATTTGGAGCTTAGAAACTCTGCCTGCATCATGTCATAAAATATAGGAATAGTTTGCTTCCTTAAATTCGTCTCCGGAATCAAACTCATCTCCAAAATAGCTCCGACTAACGATGGAACAAAGTGCATTTTATATTCTCCCAAACTAAACCACATTCTCCTAATTTCATTCACTGTCTCCTCCCTGATGTCCTTATACCGTTCCAAAATGGTTGACTTTTTGTTCATGGTAAACTGATCCAACTGCAGCGAAGGCTGCACCAGGAACGCAATTGAGCAATAAAAGAAATTCGACCAAACCATATTCTCAAACGGATCGAAAAATTTGTCCATAATAATATTTGCGAAATACTTTAAACTTCCCAGAATCACAGTGTTTTGGTGCATGATCATGTCCATCCAGTCGAATGGAAATACTGGCCTGGAGACGAGCTCCTTAAATGCGTGCAAAATCTCCGCCATAAAGTCCAAAAGGTCATATTTTGTTGGAAAATGCTCCACGTAAATTGAATAGTGAACCCCTTTCATCGCTCGAAAGATGCCCAGCATTATTGCCACCATATTTCCCACCAAAGGATTGTCCCTGTCCATTTGGATTGAGGTTTGAATCACAGTCCGAAGCAATATCAGCATTATATCTTTAATGTCATTATCCGTCGATCCTATATCATCCCGGAATAACAGCCCCAACATATTGTTCATGATGTTCACACATTCTATTGCCTAAATTGAAATAAAATGTATTAATAAGCAATTTATAAAAAAAAATAACAGTATGGTCGATTTTATGGGTATTGAAAAATAAACACTCAATTTCATCCTTATAAGGGCAGTGTTGTCGATTTATACTTTGTTTAATATTTCTAAAAGAATCAATTACATCGCAAATATTTTTTGTATAAATGAAGAAGTGTTCACTGACCATCGACCGGGCTATAAAATAATAGTCTAGGTTTATTGCTAATACCAAAAAGAAGCGGCCAAATTAAGTATGGCGTTTTTCTACCATGGAAAATCGTTTCATCCTTTTAAAGACAGTCCCTGTTTTCGACAATTGCGGCCAAAAAAGAACGTTTCTGGTTATTTATTTTAACGTATGTAATTGGTTACGATATATTTAGCAAAGCCACTGAACATTAACTAAGTTGTCCAGATAATGGCAGTTGAATGTGTGACGTCATCGTCTCCGCTGTAATTCATTGTTTTGATTTTGTATGAACTCGAAATGAGGACTAAACACAAGTGTATTGTTATATAGATAGTATATAGTACCGAATTTAACACTATTTCTTTAAAATTTCAATACTTTTTGACCAAATATGATGAGATTTGCGATATTTTGCCCATTTCGGCTCAGAATAACGGACATTTAGCATATTAGAGCCAAAGAATATTGTCTTGGGTTGTATTGATGGTATATAACTACTTTAAAAGTCTTTTGTCATAAAATTATCATTAATTTCCATGCATACAGCGGAGTCGATGACGTTTCCACTACTACTATCACCACATATCTGGATAACCTTATTGTTAAGTTTGTGTTGATATTTAGTATGTTTTAACTAATATCTTTCAAAAGCTTTCTCATGGGAAACAACAAAACACGTTATTGTGTCGTCTCTTTTCATTATTTGAACGAGCTCAGACTTTGGTATATGGTTCAAACGATGGTCAATGAACACTTCTCCATTCATGCACAAAAGATTTGAAACTCAACTGATACAAACAGAGATATTAATCAAAATATAAACTGAAAACACTGACTTTAAAAGAATAAAATGGATTGTATTATCAAAATTTTAAAAAATAAGAAAGTAACTGTCCATATTACCAAAGAACTCATATAGTTCATAACTTTTATTATGATTGATAAAACTTAAATGTAAATAATTAATAGCAATACAGTTCAATAGTATTTATCTTAAGTAAAATATGTGGAAGTACTGATATTAATTTATACAAAAAATAGCATTTTTAAATAATACCGGATAGTTGTTATTAGGGAAATCCGTGATATTCTTGCTATAAACAAGAAATTTAGAATTTTATTGTGGTTTTGTGAAAAAAAAAAATATTCTTAAAACTATAAAAAATCGACCATACTTTCTCTTAAATCTAAAAATGGCAATTAAAAAATTACAAAAAAGAAATCCAATCAAAACTCAAACACACTATCGCTCACACACTCTGAAATACCTTCGTCTTGGCAGTTGTCTCACGTGAGTGCAGATTGACCTTGGTTTCACCCAGAACTCTGGCCGCCTTGCTCAAGTTTTTCTCTTGTTGCCACAAGTCCGACATAAAATCACCCTGTGTTGCATTTGGTGTCATATTTTGAGATTGTGTTTTGTGTATTTTTATTTGTTGGTTGTGTAGTGCCATGGCACAAAAATCGGAACCGATAACCGCATTAAGAGAGGAAGCACCCATCATCATTGTCGCCAATTGGTTATTCAAACAGGGGGTTCAATTAATATAAGGGGGGGCAACAAACGCAGCATTGGATTAGATGTAAATACATAGTTCAAATAAATAAATAAAAAATAAATCAGCAATTATTATCAACAATCTAAACCGCTAATTCTATTTATATGATAATGAATGTTATAAATTCTCACTTTTAATCTAATATAGCACAGATAAGTGAGGGTTAGTCATGATTCAAGCAAAATATGGTATGTGATTCCACTTTTAATAGTATGGAATATATTATAATGAGTCATAATACAAATTTGTTGATACATACAATACCATTTTTAAATATATTTCATTATCTATTACACAATTTAGAAAACCCAATGAAGAATGAATTATATTTAGAAATTACAAATTATTTAATAATTTCGAATAGAATCAAATTAAACATTTCATGAGAAGATTTTTTTAAATCTACACATTATTTCTTATTTAATAATTTAAAAATAGAATCAAATTAAATATTTCATGGATTTTTTCTGTATTTGCAGAGACTTAAAAAATTCCCTTTATTTTATCGCAAATAAATTCAATAAATACAATAATAAGATAAGCTTTTGATTTAAATTGTTATTCCTTTATTTTTAATAACCTAATGAAATCGTACTGGTATCAAAATATCAGCACGACAGTTCATTGGCTTTCATTGAAAATATTTTATTGTATGAATCAATGCTTTATCAGCATTTAACCAACCAATTCCCATGTCATTGCAATAAGATGATTTCAACAAAAAATGCATGCATTCTATGGCACAGATGCTATACACAAATCACGAGAAAAGATGCCTTCAGATAATCTGAAACCCAACGGCCTTGACATCAAACTCAGTCAATAGCTACGTTGAATCAAATGCAAGTATAGTAATTAGACACAAACAAACGGGGAAATATTAGATTTACTGAGGACTGAAGAAAATACTACAAGTGCTAATAATAGAACAGATTAGAATAGAAATTGAAGACCGTATGAGGGGTGCTGTGTGAAGTTTGATTCGTCCAAGAGGTCGTAGTGGAAGCTGGCAATCTCCGGTGGTGAAAGATTACGAATGCCGGCGAGACTTTGCAGTTGTTGCTTGCGTAACGGACAGAGACATGACAAGACGAGCACAAAAGAATAAAACAACACAAACAAGACGACACAACTCGAGCAGATGATATTTTTCGTGGTGATAAAACAAAAAAATATGGTATTGCACACAAACACAGACATATTAGCATGCACGATACAGTTCACACGATTATTTACAGCGATTTTTGAAAATGAAGTTAAAAAACTGACAGATTAGTGATCTACAAACCTCCTCTTTGCTCTCCAATTTGTCCTTGATTTCCTTGCAGAATTCAGGCAACAGGATCTCTCTGCACTGTGGCAATTTGAACAGCTTGGAGTCGACCAAATCTTTTATACAAATCATCTTTGACTGGGTCAATCGTCCTGGAGGTACATTTCTGATAATATCCAGAATGTAACAACTGGAAAAATGTAAAAAATTGAATACAAGAATTACAAAACGAAATAAAAACGCTCACCATAATTTACACGGATCGTATATTTCCATTAGATCAGTGGCAATGACATGAAGATACTTTAGAATCGCCCCTTGGGAGCGTAACAAATAATTTTGGCACGCAATCAACTGTTTGAACGATCTCAACAAATCATCCAGACTTTGTTCGAAAAACGCTCTATCTTTATCGTCATTCAAATTAGCAAATAAAACTCTCGATCTAATGATAAACTTGATGACGTAAGGAATATATTTGGTGGTCTTGTAGAGAATTGCCTCGATCTCGTTTTCCTCAGGTGAGTGCTCCATTGGATTCGTGGGACCACGATTAATTGCATTTCGAATGTAAACTTGTAGAATATTAAATAATTTGCTGGAAAATAAAAGTTTAATTAACTCCCACAAAAAATTCCAAAAAAAACTGCTTACTCGTAGGCCAAGGTAGCTGAAAAGCTCTCATTGATGTACAAATCGAGGACAGTTTGAAAGTGTTGATACTTTAAATCGGTCACAATTTCAATCAACATCAACAGGCATTTGAAAACCAGAAAGTCGTATTTATCTGGATCCGAGTTCAGCACTAGAATGTTGAACAGAGCATCGAGGATGTCCTGTAGAAATTTCACCACCTCTTCTGGTTTCACTTTCATAATCGCGTTTAGAGATTCCTCCAAATCGTCTTGGTTCGATGCCCAGTTTAATAACCCAAGTAGAGACACTGAAATCAAATTAAATTTGTTGTAATAAAATAACGAAATATTTACGAAATTATTTTAATTTTAATAATTTTAAGTAAAATTTATGTATTTTACATTCCTTATTACTCAATTAAAATTCTAATCACATTAATTATTTTCAGTAAAGTGTCTTACCATCTTGTGTCAATTTTGTGCTGCACAAATTCGTGTCAATCTCCATAAAGTCCTTATGGGCCAAAGAAAATCCAACTGCTGATGGTTTTGGATTCTGAGCCAGCTCACTAATCTGCGAGGGAAGCGTCAAGTAGTTTAAACAAGTGTCTTTGTCGTACTTTTTCTGGTCAATTTTGTAGACAATCAACTGATGGTGTTTGTGCTGGAGGGTGGTTCCATTGTCTTGCATCAGCTTGACATAGGACAATCCAAACGGCTTTTCCGCTTTGTCTTTGGACTCATTGGAGCTTCTATGGCGATATGTGAATCTTAAATGGCAATGCTTAAAGTCGTCTATTGGCACTTGGATTTTAAAGGTTTCATTCCACTTGGGCTTGTCCTCGTGGTAGTACACTACGGATTTGAATTCACTGGTCATTGGTGCTCCTGCGCCCAAGGTCAGCACATTTGGAACAGTAACTCCCTTTTCATTGCAGACCACCACAGTCACTTCGACATTTTTATCACTCGATTTGGACGCTCCCTTGGTGAACTCTCCGCACACCAGAGTCAAGTAGAGGTCATTTCTCACATCGCCTGGGAAAATCACTTCTGGGAATCCCATCTTTCGGGCAAACGGAACGTTGCCATGCACAAGATGCGGGTATTCCTCGCGCACTTGCTTCGCGTCGCCGTGCATCAATTCCACGCTCACGGCCAATTTGGAGTCGCCCGATTTACCCAAATCTTTGTTGTTCAACAGCTTCTTTAGGGTATTGTCGAAGTTGTCTTTTTCGCACAAAATAAACGGTAAATCTAGATTGTTTTTGAAATCCTCTGGTTTCTTTAGAATGGGAGTCAAATCAAAGGCAGCCACACCAAACGGTCTTCTCAACTGATGCTCGTTTGATGTGCCTACTGAATTTAAACTGGTCTGACTGCTCTTCTTCCCAGCCGCCTGCAACACCTGGCTGGCCACACTGATCCTCTTTGAATCGTGCTCCTTCATCTCCATCGCCCCAATTCGCACCGCATAACAAATAAGATACACACTCTTCCGGTTCAAGTCCTGCGAACTCAAGTCCGTGAACAATACCCGATTGTTGTCGAACTGGTCCAAGTCCCGTGCCAGTCCCTGTCTCCCCCACTTCACCACGTAACACTCTGTGATCGCTTTGTTCTCGTTCGCGTCATACAGTGTCATCATTAGATCACATTCCTCTTGGTATTTGCACACAAACAAGTGTATTTGCACCAACAAATTGTGCGCGTGTTTATTCATGTTTCTTGAACTTCGGTTCTTATTGTTGAATGAAGTCTGAAACCGCGAGATTGTCCTCATTAGAAATACAATTCAGGTAAAGGTAATTTATTTTATATTTTTCGGTAATTTCATGTCGAAATTTGCATTAGCATTTTCTAAAACAGTTAATATATTTTAATGCCATTGTTCTAATTTTAAAATGAAATTCAAATGCAATTGGCTAAATTATTACTAATAAAATACATACTAATGTTTTCTTGTTAATTACTTTATTAAGAGAGTAACATAAATTTAATGTTTTATGAACATCATAAGGGAAATCTGGATCTTTTAATGAAGTCTGATTTAAAGATACGTACTTTATGTTATTTTATAAATCTTTAAATTTTAAATAATATCAATTATTAATCAATTATAATGGTTAAAGTAGAAAATTATTAATAATACTTTTTAAGGAATGATAAAAGTAAATACTCAAGAAATTGATTACTCGAATCTTGAAATCTTTAGAGCCACCCACGCAACAAGGTGGGTGATTTAATAATGGAGAAATTTGTATTTTTTTTAAATAAAAAATTTCCCGTGTTCACAGACCATTCAAAAATTAAGATTTTGCATTACTCAATAACTCTCGATAAAAGTAATGAAATTGAAACAACGATTCGATGAAACCGTTATTGAAAAATTGAGCGCATCTCACCGAGGCCCTCCGAATTCTGTCGGACGCGTTCAAATGTCTCTCGTAGAGCTGTGTAGTCGAGGTACTATTAATGTCCAGCACGTTTCCGTCCTCGTTCCGCACGACCATGTCCAGCCCCAGCAGTTTATTCCCCGTATCGATGACCGAGGTCGCCAACAGTTTAATCTCTTTCATTTCGTCCGCGGGCAAATTCCCGGACAGAATCTGCGATCGCAGGTGAATCAGTTCGCGCATCTTCTGACATATTGGCTGGAAACTTTCGTGATTCGACTGAAAGAGTTTGCAAATTAAGACAACAAAGGCAACAATTAGTCAAAAATCGGCAATAAAACAAGAGAACAAGTAGACCAGATCCAATTACCAAATAGAAACTTTTGAGCAGCTCCCTCCACTCGTACAATACTCTCGTTATCTCATCTACGATTTCTGACCGCTTAATCACATAATCGTTTTTTATTTTCACACTTTCTAGTATTTGAATGTGCGATTTTGGAAATATGCCCTTCACCAAAACGTTCGGGGCCGCTCTCCGGTCACACTGCTTCAAGTGACCGTAATACCAATGCTGGGTCTCCTTCAGGATAATCACCGCGTCTCCCACGTTCAGGGATAATCTGTGCTGCTTCTCGTCCTCATTAAAATGGCATTTAGCTGTGGAGTAGAGATTATAATTGATAATGATAAAGTGAAACATAAATGAAACATGGTACTGGGAACGCGACACAACAATTTAAATACTACAATTTCAAGCCCTATTAAAACAGTGTTAATGTTTTTAATCGTTCTTGTTATTGGTGTTCTTTTTGTGGGGCTCACTTCGCCTTTTATCGTCACACAATGGCTTTATTTCATGGGAATTTGTGGTCCGAATTCCCTGAAATTATGACTATTTTTCTTTTTTCATTTTGTGCTATTTGTTTACTGTCCTTTTTCTTTCTCTCGATTCTTTCACTTAAACGAATACATTGTTAAGGAATGTTGTACAATAGAGCCTATTTTTAAGCACCTCTTTAATTTATGACTCTATTTGTAATTCCCTACCTGGAACTTTGATCCTTTTTCAATGGTTGAAAAGTAGATTTCATTCACAGTACTGCACAATCACAGCAATTTTTAGAATTTATTTTTAAGAAAATTCACAATGACATCATCGAGAACCACCGCAAATGAGAACTACGTAATTCACACTCGGAATCTGGTAATAATGAATTGGAAACTGCAACCAGAGAGAGATTAATTACTGAAAATTATGTGCTTATCGATTCCGTCTCTTTTTCCACAGTTTACTCTTTCTATTGTTTATTATTCCTCCAGTATTTCTTCCCCCCACTGACTCTGCGATCACTGGCAATAATTAGCGATTTAATTGGCATTAAATGGCGAATCTAATGAAATATTCTGGACACGACTAACCAAGTTCTGGTCGATTGGCTCGAACTGGACTCAAACAACTGAATTGGTCGCTCTGCAATTGGATCCCCAGATCGAATTTTAGAGGCGAAAATAATGATATGTAGGTCCCCTCATATTTGCGCAATGCCAATCAAACAGTGACCCTTTCCCATTTACTAACTGTTTTAGTGAATCTCTGTCAAGTACCCTATGCAACAAAAACTCCGTACCATATCTTCCTTCCGTTATAAGCAATTTGTTTGCCGCCGCCGCTTTGCATATCATTAAAAGCCGCTTTTGTGTGACACTTTATCAGAAAAATGTGATGTGACACCAATAGCCCGGAGATGAGAGACAATAACAGCCCATTCTCTTCCACAAGTGCAACAATTTAAATGCGATCGATCTCTTGAACTGATCTTATTTTTTTATAAATGGGAACACTTTATATAAATCAAAAACAACATCTGGGGGCCGGTTGCTACTAATTCATCTGATTAAATACAGAAGTGGAGCTAATGCCACTCTTACTTGTACTCCTCCTACTGTAATATACTGCTAAACGCTTCTTTTAATTAAACAAACAAATAAATAGACACTCCACGATTCATCTCCTCTCTACGTGGGTTTTATTTGGTCAGATGATGATGGATAGAACAAATTTAGAGCGGTGGAATTCTTCAGTAAACACTGGCTCGCGACCAGTTTCCATTCCAGTGATAAGAAACTCCCGTTTATCTTAGAAGTTTTCCTTTTCAAAACTGATTGGGAAACCACAAACGAGATTGGGATAGCACACCCTATTTTTTCTGTTTACAGATATTATTTACAATTGTTGCGTATGGAAGATTTCCATAAACAATTTATCTCAAGAATTTCGTAATATTATTATAAGAAAAAAATTAAACAAATAATCAAATTCCTATATTTTTTTTAATTTTACAATTCAAAGGCTTATGTTTGAAACTATTATATTTTTTATCATTTTTATTAAATATTATATGTTTTTAATCAAACAAACTATTAATAATTTGTACAAAGATGTTAAGAAAGTAATTATTAAATTCTAGAGCTTTTCAAAACAACGACATTGAGTGTTTTGAAAAGCCGCATTTTTAATAATGCTGATCAAACGTGTTTTTTGTAATGTAAAATTGGACGAAACAGCTTATGAATGACTTAGGGCCCTCAATTATTTATATAAATACATATGAATGATCACCAGTCTGATGCATCATCGTGATTTCTTGGAGTGATGGGTGCCGCCTACCTCTCTTCACTTAAGCGTTCTCACTAGTCCCTACCTACTTTTATATTAAAGAATAATGATGATGATAAATGACACATATATCTGTGCCATAAAACCGCCATTCAGCACCGCACGCGAGGGCAGTATAGATCAAACTGTATATATGTATTTATATAAAACTTAATTTAAAACATTTTTAAAAAATTATTATCTCAATCGTAATAATTGTAAATTAATTAAAAATAAATAATATAAGTTTAAAGCATAAAGTCCGAGCAAACTACAAGTATTGACAATTCTATTTTTTATTAAAGAGGTTAACGCAAAAACAATAATCAATTCAAAACCAATCATCAAGAATCAACTTAACCTGAAAACGATCTGAAGTCATCTTCACTGGAATCGTCTTCAGACAACCTTCTTTTAAAACGCATCAAACGGTGTTTTTTAAATTGGTTGAAATAACTAAGATACGAGTATGTCAATGAACCGTTCTTAACCGACAAAAAAATTTAAAAGACGACCAAATAGAACAAATTTGGGATTATAATTCCCATTTAGATTATCCGTCTGCAAAGTGAGTAGACTGCCAAATGATTACTACCTGAGTGTCTGAGAGTCTGAAATTGGAAACATTCGTGCGAAACGATAAAACGGATTGGCAAGTGTGATATCCAAATCTGAGAATTCATTAAACGTTGCACATGTGTTTTATAAGCAAAAAAAATGTATGTTTATACTATTGGCAAGAAGAATGTGCAAAAACCGCTACAGCTACTCTCTTTCTCCTCCCACCGACGCCGCCCGTGCAATTTATTGACCTAAAAGCCGAAAGTAAAGTAACATGGACAGGTAATTAAACAGTCAATGGAGCGCTGGTGGCGATTTAAAAACTCAATTCTCAGCAATTGGCGGACTTTCCTTTAAAAAAAAAACTAACCGGTAAAATCAAAATAACAAATACTGAGGGCAGAAGAGCCATTAATTTGAATATTAAGAGATCCGTTCCGTGAATCGTTACTTATTGAGTGATTTATGATATTATGCCTAATTTCCCCATTAAAAAGTGAACGTGATTTGGGAAATTTCAATTTTCGCGCCTCGTCCAATCGAATAGTGTTGAACCTTTCCTTAAATTTATTTATCAACCACGATCGACACTCACCACTCGATCAATTTAACAGTCATTAAAACAGTCAGAAGCGTGTGTAGTAGATTAAATAGTGCCATCATTGTTCTTCCATCTTTTCCTCGCCCTTCTCAAAACAACACAATGCCTTCTTCTCCACAAAACTAAATAAAATATTAAATCTCCCCCCATTTCATTCTTCGCCTTTCCACAATTTAACCTTTAATTAGATAAAATTACGTATTTGTTTTTATTCTCACCGATTATGTTACATAAAGGAAAGCACGTGCCTTTTTATTTATTCAATAATAAGACAAATTACGGCGGAGAGTAATCGAGGCGAGTACAATCACATCATCTATTAAATCCCCGGCGCACCAGAGGCACAATGGGTGGAATCATCATCGCATAATTTCAAAAGCAATTTACCACGACAATGTTTTCGAAAATGTATGTACGAACGAGTATAATCAAAAGCCAGCAATAAATACCAATAAATTCTTGTGAATGAAATTGAGCGTGCAACGCACAAGATCGTACAAATTGGGATTGGTTGACCCCGGCAAATTTGGCGTTTAAACACATAGCAAAAATGCAAAACATGATTCATTTTGTTCTGTGTTAAGGGCATTCATTCCAATAAAATTTGTGAAACATGAAACTTGTTTGCAAAGAAGTATGAGAAATAAAATCTTAATTAAACTTCCTCTTTTAAAACTGCATAAAAATAAAAATTTAATGTACCTAAAACCAATCGCTTAAAGTAATATATCACCCAAACCTGACTTCTTGTTGTTTGACAAGCCAAATGACGTGTTATATGAATAAAAACAACAATAAAATCAGGATAACCTTTTCGATAAAAAGCGTTGCTTACCATATTGTTTTCGATATATCTTCATATTTAATTTGTGCACAGCTACGCAAAAAATTAAAGTTGAAATAGTAATGAAAGTGAAAACAATTTGTATGATTTCATTTAAATTTCATCAGATAAAGAAATAAAAACTGACAGGGTTTTAATTTAAATTATTATTTAATTGATTGCTTTCCAAGTTAAAATTTGGCATTCATTTTATACTGACAGAAAAGTGTAAAAACCATTCAAGGTCAACCTCTTTTATGATTGCAAATGAATTAAAATAAAATGTTTAACTCCCGTGAATTCATTTTTGAATAACTTGTAAATAAAATATTCACTTTAAAATACACTCCATTTCACTTGTTTAAGGACGCTGTTTTGATGATGATGGATAGAACAACAATAATTATAAAACACATAATAATTGATCT